>PVKM010005248.1:0-48723 GCA_004027735.1 Carollia perspicillata
AGCTCTAACCGTGTGGTCGTTTTAAAAACAGTTTGAATGGAACAGCTGCTATTTACATTTACACTGACAGTCAGATCCTTCCTTCCTTAGTTCTGTTTACTGCTTTCTCCTGCATGCGATGTAACATTGTTACTGGATGTATAGCAATGCTACATCAAGAGAAGTGGCAAGTGAAGACACTCTGCTATGTAGTTAAAATGTGTGCATCATGCCACAAAAGCTTTGTCTGTGAGGACCCCAGAATGAATGAAGAAATGGACCCCTGAGCGAGAGTACACATGGTATTCAGGAACGATGACAAATCTATAGTTAAGTCCTGTACAGCAGTTATCTTGGAGTCAACAGGTTTTACACACTGAAATGTCAGGATCAGAAAAGCATCTGAATACATTGGAAGGTGACTGGACTGACTTGTGAAAATTGAGATCTGGGAGTGTCTCTGTCTCTATGGTGGGTGGATGTGCCATGTGGACAACAAGCAGGTGCAGTCACCTGTAGTGAAAAGTGTGGTCCATGAGGGGCCTGAGCGTTTTCCCTTCTATTCGCCTACGGCAGGTACAGCTGGGTGCTGCTCCCACCCCGTATTTCTGTGTGAGACCAGGTGGGATGCCCTGATTCTTCTGTTTTCTGTTTCAGAACAGATTTAAATGACTCCTTTATTTCAGTGCATTGTGCCACTTGACAAACCAGTCCCCCAGCCCCTCTTTTTTTGACACAACTGAACATACTAACTTTGGCACGTACACCCATTGTGTTTCATGTCATTTCAAGAATGTATTAAAGGTAGGATACACGGATTTTTTTGGCTAGTGGTACTGCTTGGACAGGAGTGTTCCAAGTGCAAGGCTTTAGGCTCTATGTGCCAAGTGAGTTACCCTCCTGCATCTAAAAAGGTGGAAACCACTAAGTGCTATTTAATTTTTCAGTAGTAACAGCAGCACTTGATGATTGATATGTATTAACTCAATCAAAAAGCCAGCACAAGTGAAATGATAGAATATGGAAGAACATAAAAGGACAATTTGCTCCCCAGTTTCAGGGCATTCATATTTCACACTCAAAACAATTTAGGGCCCTGGCTGAGCTGTTCAGTTGGTTGGAGTGCTGTCCTATACACCAAGAGGTTTTGAGTTTGATCCCAGTCAGGGCACATACGGGAGGCAACCGATCGATGTTTCTCTCTCTGTCTCACTTTATCTCTCTCTCTCCCCCTCCCACCTTCCCTCTGTCTCTAAAATCAATAAGCATATCCTGGGATGAAGATCTGAAAAAAGCAATTTAGGTTTAACTTAGTATTGCTCTACCCAATGTTATTAAATAAAAGCATTCATGTGTTAAATTCCAGTCGCATATCTATGATTTCAGCCTTAATTACATGTACAGTGCAACAGCACATTAAAGTCTATCTTTGGGATTATTCCAAAAACTGCCTATTAGAAAGCAAATTTGGAATATTTTCAAACCTGGATATTACATTAAATGGATTATCTTATTATATGCAGCTACAATGAATCCTAGAGCTGCAGGACAAAGATAATATATCTGTTACAGATTTCCCAAAGGATTCTGAAGGAAATGTACTCTACAACACTATATATCATACAATCTGTGATAGAGAAAGGTGCCTTATTTTGTGGTGGTTTCCCTTGCTTAATGGTGATTTTGTTTAAATACCAACACTGGTATTTCAAAGTGATAGTTTTGCTTCCCATTCTATACTCTGCACTTAGCGCAGAACCTAATGCATAAGGGATACTCAGTAAACATTTGTTAAATAAAAAACTTTCAATAACAGTCTTGTGAGACACACTCCCCAAAGCATACAGTGAAAATCTGGAGTAGGAACAAGTATAAAGGACGCGTAGACAAAAACTAAGGGGGGTGGAAATGGGAGGGAGGTGGGGAGCACTGGGGGGATGGACTGGGATGGGAGTAAAAGACAGAAATCTGTACTTGAACAACAATTAGAATAAAATTTAAAAAAAATCTGGAGCAAAAGAGAATTGTTATAAAGGTCAAAATATATAGCAAACCCAGAGAAATAGAGTATATTGTTATATCAGTGGAGCTACTTAACACACTATAGTTGAGGCAGTGTTTCTCAACCTTTGCTACTTCCATATGTAAGAGTTTATCTAAAAAAAAAGTCTGGGTCCCCTCCCACATCAAATAATCTCTGGGGTCAGGGCATCTGCATTGTCTGAGAGCCCTGCAGTAATCGAAAGCTCTCAGGTGGAGGGAACACATTATACAGGTACCGACTATACATCTTCCCCAAACACAATGATTCTGTGGCTTGTGCAAAGGGATGGCAGTCACTATAGAGTTAATATTAAACTGCAAAGGCCTCTATCTGGGCTCTTGCATGAGAAGTTTGGCCTTATGTGACTGATATAGTATAAACTCTGGAAAGAAAACAGAAAATATGGTGGCAGAAGGGGATACAGCATTGTCGGGGAAACAAAGCCATTTGTCTACTGAAAAAGTGTATTTCTATACAGAGTTTCCATGGAAGAAGAAGCTTGCTTTTCATACTAGTAGGGAAGAGCTGGAGTATTGATAAAGGGTTGAGACAACTGGGTGGACATCGGGAAAAAATAAAATAAAATGGAATCTGTAGCACACATCCAACAACAAAACAAAGTCCACATGAATCAAAGACTTAAACATAGAAACAGAACCTCAGAGTAATTAGAAGATAACATGGGATAAATCTGCTATAATCTTGGAATTAAAAAAGGTGTTTTAAAGTATTATAATAAATACTAAAAGCCATGAAGTAAAATATGAGAAATATGATTACATTAATATCAAAAAGTTCGACAGGAGATAGACCTGAACAAATAAGCAAACAAACAAAAAACTCTTAACAGCAAAGAGGCAAACCAAAGCCAGGACCAGAGAAATTTTGCAACTCATATCAGAGACATACAGCCAACTTTTCTGATATATAATGAGTACTTATAAATCAGTAATAAACAAAATTACCCCATAAGGACAAAGTAAATGAATGTACAGAAAAGCTCATAAAATTTTCCTAAGAATTAATCCAACCTCCTTCACAATGTAGGTAGCCCTTTTTCCCGATCAAATTAACAAAGATCAAAGTGTTGGTAGTTCCCTGTCTATACAGGGAGGTACTATCATATCGGTGCCTTTTACTCCCCACTGCTGATGGGATTATAAATTTATAACCACTATGGAGAACAATCTTCCCATAATCTTCTGAAATTACAAATGTAAATATCTCTGCACCCTGCAACATATCTCTAAGAATTTATTGAACAAATGTGCTTGAATAATCTGTAGAATTATTTCTATTTAAGTGTGAGATTACCCATTGTACAGCACTATTTTCAATAGCTGAAGATTGAAAACATCTATATGATATTCAGCAGGGGACTGATTAAATAAATTATAATTCATTCAAACCATGGAATTCCATGAGTATTTTAAAGAATGACAATTTGTAATCACTGAAAAAAACCCCACTAATATAAGTGAAAAAAACTCAACATGCAGAAAGCATATAGAGTAATAAACCCATGCATATACACTATATCTTTGGTAAGAAATGGAGAAATCAATGACATTATTTTTTCTTCCAGGAGGGGCACTGAGTAATTGAGGAACAGAGAGAAAAGGAGGTATTTTACTTCATGCTCTTTTGTAACATTAAGATATTTTTTAGCATTTGTATAAATTATCTATTTAAAATTATATGAATTCAAAAGCAAAATTACACTCTGACCTCATTCTAAGGTTTAATTCTAAACTCAAATTATATGTTGTAAATTAAAACATGAGAAATTCCAAAACATCCACTGTCATTCAGTAGGAGTTAGATAGTAATGATAATAATTACAGCCTACAATTTTATTAGAATACCTATGAATTTTGATAAATGTAAATATTGGAAAGAAGCAGAACTGAGTGTTTGAAAAGCATATTAATTGAGGCATAAAGTTTGAAAGATAACAATAGAAAAAAGAAAATGAAACCATAGGTAAAATAATGTAGAGACACGCCTTGAAGTGACCATTACAATTTGCCACAGGGTATAATGAGCAGAGCCAAGCGAGCAAGGGCAGAACTGAGCCAAATGGGCCTGAACACGTTCGTCTTTTTGCCAGTCACCACGAATAGAAGCAGGAATTTAAGGACACTCCAAGCATTAAGACAAAGAATCATACATGTAGTATCCTACTTCCTCTGCTTCAATGTTTTCCCCCTAAAAATGAAGGGAATCACAGATGCAGGTAATTTTAGAAAGTAAGCAAATGATTTAAGATGTCTTCTAAGAAGGTATCTATTTGTCCACAATATTGTATGATACAATCTCTGTTTTACTGATTCCAATTATTGAAAATTTTCATAAATACTAGGTTTGAAATATTAAATAAAAATATCTGATTGTTATCTACTTGCCAATTATCAAAGCAGAGTCTCTCAGATAGAAACTATTCCATGACTTTGAATAAGATATTTACAGATGAGACAATACCTATTGGTCTGGAAAAAAAAGCCATTTTCTGAGACCTTCAAATGAATGACCAAGACAGGCTCTATTAGCATTTACTTTATGGAGCCCAAATCCATTGGCAACTCAATGCTGGAGCATTTGTGTACACAAGGGAGCACCAGGGTCCCCTTCTTATTGAGCTGTTCCAGGTGATTGTCTGACCAAATACGCACCAGAATTATCATGACAGAGAGCCAACTTATTACCCTTTTATATCATGTACACTTTTAGAAGAAAGCTGAAAACCTTAATTCCAAGGGAAGGGTACTGTGGGAATGTGATGTCTGCGATGGCCAGTGGAGGAGTTATTTTGGGATGATGTCCTTTCAGACCTGTAATGGCCATGAGTCCCTGAAAGCTAGCCAGCCTTAGCTCCTCAGTCCGTAAACCCCCACTGTGGTACCCATGAAAAAGCAATGAGACTACCAGCTTTCTCCTCAATGCCATGAGAAGAGCAACTAATGCTGAGCATGCCCTGTGCATGTTTTACCATAAATACTTGGCAAAAGGGTGTTGGTGTTTGAATTTTACAGACCTCACATTGCAAAAAATACATCTTCCTAAAGTAAAAAAACGATGGGTTAATCACACATCTAGCAAGCCTGATATACCTTCCCTTGCTATTACCTCTCCTATAGGAAAGAATTCACGGCCAAGTTCTTTTCCCTTGTTTCCTGGAAATGCAATCGCATAGGCTCCATATTAAAGAAAAAGGGGACGCAGCACCAAGTGATAGCATGCCTTTCTTCTACCTTTGTTTGGTTTGGTGGTCTGGAAAGAAAAGGGATTGCGGGGTCATCTTGTAACTGACTGCCTGACTGACAAGATGGACATCCTATCAAAAGTACCAGGGACACTATTGCTTATTATTCCAGAGCAGCAGGATGAACCAAGATGAAATGTCATCCTAACTCTGGGTGGTTAAGTAGTGGCAGAGAGTTCATCAGGATTTTAAATAAGAGCAAGTACCAGAGGATGTAAGTAAGCTCAAGAAACTTGCCCAGGATTCCTAGTTAGCAGGAAGGGCCGATCCATGGTAAAAAAATGGAAATGGGGTCACAAATTTCTTTTTAACCCACAGTTACACCTTTTTAAAATGCAGAGTAGTTCAGTGATGCAACTTTGGCATAATCCTTGCCAAAAATGCAAATTTGAGTAGAATATACATGGTGATGCTGCGAACCAGAAGATCTGGGTTCTTATTCTTGCTGCTCCCAATTTTTTAAAATTCTCACCCAAGGACATGTTTATAGATTTTAGAGAGAGAGAGAGGGAGTGAAAAAGAGAGAAAAAAAATGTCAATGTGTGAGAGAGACAAAGATTGTTTATCTTTTGTGCACATCTTGACGGGGGACCAAACCTTCAATCTAGGCCCGTGCCCTGAGTGGGAATCAAACCTACAAACTTTCAGTTTGTGGGATGATGCCCAACCAACTGAGCCACATTGATCAGGCTCCCAATTTTATGGTCCTTTGCAGAACAGTTCATCTCATTATATCTTAGTTTACTCATTCAAGAATAATGGTAACTAAAGCTTATCAAGAAGCAAGTTAGTGCTGGGTACCATGTTAAATGCTTTACAAACACTCTGATTTTACTCTCTGAACAACCTTAGGAACAGGGTACTATTATTAACACCACTTTACAGATAGACTCTGATGCTCACAGAGGTTATATGTATTTTCCTATAGCATGTAACTAGCAAGCGGTGGAAGTAAGTTCAAACAAGGTTCTTTGACTCAAGAAGCACACTGTTAACTGCTATGATCTAGTGGCTATAGACTACTCAATATTTTGCTTCCCTCCAAAGCTAAAGTTTTATGATTCTGAGTAAATTTTGTTATTAAATAGTGCTGTTTAGAAAAAAAGAAGGTAGAAGACAGGTATGAATCTTTATTATATGCTTCTGTGCCACAGGTTAAGGCAGAGATAGGTAGTGGACTACTGGATTGTCAAAGACTTGTCCCTCCCTTACATACTTTAGAGTTGCTGCCCAGCTGGAGACCACATTCTCTAGTATACCCATGGGACCAGTTCTTCTGAATGTGAACAGCAGTAATGTGGGTCACTTCCTGGCCAAGTGGGTAAGAGCTGTGCACTTTCACCGTCGTCTCTCTCCTTAACAGGAGCTGAAGGAACAGGGCCTAGAGGAGGGCAGAGCTCCAGATGTAAACACTCCAAGTCTCTGAATGAGACTGTGAGAGGAAAGAAGGCCTTCAAGAGAGGCATCGCATCGGACTGTGATGAGTGAGAAATAAGTTTCTGTTAAGAGACTGAAAATTTGGGAATTTGCTGTTGTAACAGCTCACATTATCCTAACCATTACAGAGATTATAATTCTTATTACAAGTTAAGAAAATGAAGCTGTCAAGATAAGTAAATAGCTCAAAGTCAGACAGAATTTCAAAAATGGTATTATTGGGTTGGGAAGGGTTACTAGGCCAAGGGATAATAAATTTCGCAAGTGGTACAAGTAGCTCACACGAGGTAAGAAGTGCAGGGTAGAATCTGGGAGCTTATACTTTTGAAACTAAAGAAGCAACACTGACAAAGGGTTTAAACTTGAAAAGAGTGAATGGGGATCATACACAATATTTGTAAACAGTCCCACTCTTTGGCTGATGTATATTTCACCCTTCACTGCTCCACGCTGTTCTTTAAAAACATATATAAACAGAATTTAACCAACCGTCATGACAAACTGCAGGCCAAGGCAATTGTGTTTAAGAACTTAAACTGGGCTTTCAGAACTCCTGATGTTGCTTGATGATGTTGCATGAGCCTTTGCAAATTCAGCAGAACTGTCCCAGGAATGCACCGGACTCTCAAGTGAATAAACCCCCACCCCGACTCCACAACACTCTTCAAATGAGGTGGGCAGAAATGACTACGTTATGGACTCCTTTCACATTGCAAACATTATTCTGGAATAAAATATAGGGTGGAAGCTGCAGAACTTGCCAATTCATAAATAATAAAAATATAGCAAGAGTAGTAGAACTAGAAGGATAATATTGGTCAAAGTTTTTGACTGTTTTCTAGAGATAGAGATAGAACTTTGTCCACTCTGAAAGAGTTTGGGGTTATCCTCAAATCTCAGGCAGACCAGTGCATTGGGTTAACCAACTTGAACCCACTGTGTTTTCCAGGGAGTGACACCTGATGTTGCAAATACAACATCTGAATCTCTCGGATGTTGTAAATACAAGAATGGAGAAAGAAGTCACAGCAATGTGACAAACAGGGAGAAATGAAAGAACTGCAGGCTTATGATAAGGTGGGGGAGTACAAGAAATGGTATTAACCATTAGGTATGTATTTAAAAGTTGTTAAATGAAGACATGTGGATTAAAAGGGGGTATAATTTAGTATTACATTCAGAAGACTCTAGGTTCAAATACTCATATCTAATTTCTAGGTCAAATATATCTATCTACATTATCTGAACAAAAATATTCCCCATTCTAAATATAGGCCTTAATTTTGGGGTGAAATAAAGGACAGTCAGCCTTAAGTTCTTCATCCCATTGGTTACCAGGTGCAATGATATTTGTAGCAGAAATGTTGGAAATTATTTAAGTATATTATAAATTGACACTAAGGAGCCCTCTCTTATAAATCCCTAAAGTGACCCCTAAAGTAATGATTCAAATATGTTGATTTGTGAATAATTCTAGGAGGCAGCTATTAGTTGAGTGACTCCATTCAAAAGAAATACAGGGGTGGGGAACGCACATACACACATATAATATATGATGTATTATATATAATACATCATCTGAAACCTATATAATTTATTAACCAATATCACCCTAATAAACTCAATAAAAATTAAAAATTTAAATAATTCCAAATAAATCTAAAAATGACATTATTTCCTATTTTAATCTTCCCACTTACATTTGAATAAAACTGTGATTTACTCCAAACAAAAAAGAGAAAGAAACACAGGGGAAAAGAGTATAAGATAATAAAAAACGAAATGACTGAAAACCCAAGGCGAGCATGGAAATCTAGGAATATTATGATGAAATTACTGTTATGTTCGTGACAGGGGTAGTTTCTGAAAAACGTATGCTCATTTGCTAGTTTTAATTCCTGTCATAATGTACCTTACTGTTCAGTGACCGGAACTTCACAGAGGTTCGGTCTTCTCTGCATGGAGAAGTGGAGTAGTCCCTGCGCACTAGTCTTTCTGTGGGATTCCTATCACAATTGCAGCAACGGCAAAGATGTATTCAATTCTTCTTCAGAAAAGGGCAGAGACAAGTACTATAAAGTCATAGATGGTTGACCATCATGAGATTTAGTTTTTAGTCTGGTCTATGAGGAGAAAGTCAACCAGATAACATCTAGCTTGTGCTCAATTACTGTACGGAATGAGGAGGAAAGTATGATTAAATCCTGGCAATGTACTGGGCCATCACAATGCTTGAGAAAGAACTAATCTAGTCATGAATAGACTACTCTATAAAAGTTTCTTCTTTTAAAATAGGTTTTATTTATTTTTTAAAGAGAGAGGAAGGCAGGGAGAAAGAGCGAGAGAAATACCAGTTGGCTCTTGCATGTCCCCAACTGAGGAACTGGCCTGCAACCCAGGCATGTGCCCTGACTAGGAATCAAACCAGCAACCTTTCAGTTTGCAGGCTGATGCTTAACCCACTGAGCCACACTAGCCAGGGCTAAAAGTTTCAATCAAAGTTTTAAGAGACGTTCAAGAACAGCTATTTGTAATTAAAATGATATGGTGATTAAAATGTATATATGAGTTAATGTAGAAAATCCAGAAGAAAAGGGGGAGATATCAATTTTTAAATGGTAGAAAAAATAAGTAATCTTTTCCACAAAAAACAAAGATTTATAAGAAAGCTGATGGACCATTTTTGATGGTCCATCTAGTTTTAGAATTTCTTTAAAAAATTAACCTAAAATGTTGCTGGCTTTTGCAAAAACTTTGATTGAGGAGGAAAAATATTACCCCAAAACCCCTTTAATTCAAAGTCTTATATTCACACCAACTGATAGACATGGTGAAGCTTGAATTGACCACCCAAAACTGTACAAGCAAAACAAACCTGAAATAACTGAATCAGACCCATGTTAGTACAGAAGAAATAAAGGTAATAAAAGTGCTGAAGAGAAACGTCAACTGTTTCAATATCCCAACAGGTTGATAAGTGAGAGTTGGGTCATCATAATTCTGTTTACATCTGGCACCCCCTACAGGACTCCGAGGACTATGAGCCTAATGCAGCACATGGCATCTTGTTGTCACCACTAGCTCACCTGAAATGTGGGAATATAAATAAATAGAAGAGTACTAAATAATAAAGCTGCTCTTCTTGTCATCCAGGGTTACAATGAAGGGTATTTTGATTTAGGTGGAATGTCCCTGTTTTTCATATATTAAGTTTTCCTCATGTTCTAGGAAAACTTGTAGTTTTTTTAAACTGTGGGTCATGACCCATGACTCAACAAAGAGTCTTGAAATAAATTTAGTGGGTATACAATCAGCATTTTAAAAGAATGCAAAAATATAGAATAGAATAAAAGTATCAGAAAACACAGCAGAGTCATGAAACAAAATGTGTGTGTGTGTGTGCACGTGCACGTGCATAAGACAGCACACGTTTAAGCATCATAATGTAATATGTGGGTAGCTGAGGGATGGAAAAGACCCCTTTTCCCCTAAATCTCTTTTCCTCACCTCTATTAAAGTGCCTGAAATTCAACCCTAAAAGGTATATTTCTCTACATCATGAGTATTTTGGGGACGTCAAAAGCATCTGATTAAATTTAATTGTATTTGGAAAGAATAAAATCTTGAGTTCCATTAGGAAAGGCTGCTGTGACTCCTCTGTAAGCAGAGGCCAAGTGAACAGAACACCAGTGAGGCACTTTGTGATGGAGAGGCAGCTGAAAGAGGAGATGGCATGAGCATGAGATCATTCTAGGATTTCACATATTTAACCTGCATCCTCCCCGTCAGCATCAATCGATGACACCCACACAGGATACTCCAGTGCTTTTGGCTACTATAAAAATCAATAAGAAGAATTGTGAATATATCCTTTTATGCTTTTTTAGTTTGTACTGGGCAATACATTCACAGACACGATGGAGAAAAATCTTAGGCCTTTACTTTTCACATTGGTTACAAATTTCCTAAGAATTCATAGTCAATCCATCCTACGAAGTAGAAGGGTCTCAAAAACCATTTAGATTAATGACCCTTAAACCTCATTATATATCAGAACCACTGGGGGTGTCTTAAATGCCTGGGCCATACCACCAGAGGATGATTTCAGTTAGTTAAGAGATGGGTCCCAGGCATTTTAAATAAATCTCTCAGTTGATTCTACTGTGGGGTTAGGTGTAAGAACCAACCAAGTTCCACCAACCACATGATTCTTAAATAACACTGATGTTTCTTGTTATACCCTGAACAAGCATCTTGTTCTATTGTTAAATAGCTATAATTTTAATGATGTTTTCACTTAAATTGAGCAAAAATCTATCTCCTTTTAGAATTGATTATTAGTCACTTTTTTCTACTTTGCCCTCCCCCAACCCCAGCCTCTCCCCACCTACTGTGGATAGGTGACTGGTCCACTCCCTCGGCTACACATCAGGTCTCAGTGTCAGCACACACAGCAACCACAGCGTGGCCGCAGAAGACAGTAATAGTAATACTTATTACATGTTTGTGGCCAGTAATATTAACATTGTGGTTGTTATCATTACAATTAGGGAACAAAGCAAGGATGACTGTTAATAGCAAAATCACCAAACCATTTTTCCAAGACAAGTGTCGAGAATACATTACTTCACAAAGTTTTACAGTAAGTCCTATATATTGATAATTCGGGAAAATGAAATGTTTGTCTATGTGTTTCACTTACTTTTCACCTCCTACCATGCCTTATAGACAAGTGAGGAGCCAGTGCAAAAAGAGTGTCACAGGCACGTTTAAGTGAGTCTTGGCAGAAAGCCACTTTGTTCGTATTTAAAACAATAGTATTCTGAGTTATGGAAGAATTCGCCTTTAACATTCAAAAGCTCCCCAGCAAAGTTAAAAATGAATCTTCAATAATACTTCTTCTTAAAAGAAGATTGAGCAAGAAGATGTCAAGTTTAGTCCTCATAGAAGAAACGAAGGGGAAAAGGTAAATGGAAAAAAATAATTTCTGGAAATAGATTTCCACCACTGCCCCTACCCCATTGGTTAACGTTAGCCTTTCTGTGACTCGGGTTGTCCACCCAAAAAGCCATGGGACTTCACAGCACTTTAGACGTCTACTCGGGTAAAACAGTGAGTTTTCAGGCTCAGTATCATGCCTACACTAATATGAACTCTTTATAAAGGGTTACTACAGTATTTATCCTGTAGATCATGCTGCACTGAATTATAGTGAGTTAAGTCAAATGTATCTGAACTCTGAAATAAACAACAATAAAAATGACAATAGTACAGTTGATTTTTGTTGTTGATATTTAGGATATATTTGTGAAAGCACCTAAATGTTCCATTGTTGTATTCTTCCCTATTATTGCCAAGATCAGTAAATTAAATAATGGTATGAATTATTTGAGCTTTACATAATATTAAGTATAATTAATAATTATTAAGGTTAATTGGAAATTTCAACTGTAAATGTCAACTATCTTGCTTAATAGTATTGACCCGTGATTTTCAATTGGTTGCAACAAGAATTTTTTAGACAATTTTTAAAACATGTAATACCTGACTATTTACCACTGGCTATTTATTCACCGGCTATTCACCATTTTTCCCTTAAATTGTCAAATAAGAAAATGATAACAGCTAATACAACAATAGCCATCTGGTGTGAATGAAGAAAAATTATGCACATTTTTGTCAGATCAGCAAAAATGTATATATTTGATATGCTACAGAATTTTAAAAAGATTTTATTTATTTAGTTCTAGAGAGAGGGGAAGGGAGGGAGAGAAACATTGATGTGAGACAGAACAGCGATCAGTTAGTTACTTCTCACACATGCCCTGACCGGGGACAAAGCCTGCAACCCAGGCATGTGCCCTGACCAGGAATTGAACAAGTGACCCTTCACTTTGTGGGACAATGCCTGACCGACTGAGATACACCTGTCAGGGCTATGCTGCAGAATTTCAGTAATTTGTTTATATGTGCCGTGAGATGAAAAAGGTTGAATATTGCTGGTATAGACACAAATTAAACAGCATATTCTACAAATCCTGAGTTTCAAAGAATTGCTAACCCTCCATGGTTACTTTGCAGAGCTAAAAAGACATACCTTCAACTAAGGAAGTGAGGAGGGTAACATTGGCTGCTTTCCGTCTTCCTGCTGGCAAGTTCAGGCCAAGCCGATCCAGCTTCTCTCTCAGGCAGCGGCCCCCATTCTTGGACTTTGCTCTGTCCCAAAACAAATAAAAGCTAGATTTTGACGGTTGACACTCAGGAAAAAAGTGAAAAGTCTTGACCACTTGGGGAATTCAACGTCTGACAAAAGATGCAAGGGCTGAGGGCTGGGGAGTGTGGTATCAGCATAGTTGGGAGCCCCACAGTGCCAGAAATCAACTTCATCTTACCTCCTCAAAATGCCTCCCAAGAGCGAAGCATTGAGGCATTCGGGTGGGGAGAGGCGCCTCTTCACCTCAGCAATGGTCACTTTGTATTTGGAAGTAGAACTGAGAAGGGACAAACGGCCAGGGACAGAGCAAAACAAGTCTGTGGGGTTGACCACACAGGTACCACCTTTGGAGGAAAAAGTACATTATGTATTAATCACAGTGAGAGAAGAGAAGAGAACTACATGAAAGACACTGAAGGTCAAGGCCCTCCTCAGGATGTGGAGATGCACGGCACAGCTCTCCTTATACCCACATCAACCGAATCACCTCAAAAAGCTACTCTGAAGATGCCATTTCAAATAACACTCAACGTTTTGTCCTTCAAATATCACACAGGAAATGTTTATGATAGGTCGTTTTAATTTTTTTGGTGAAATTAGCATCTTGTGGAGTGTTGGCTAACCCATCAGTGTTAATTTTGACATTATCCACACCAAGAAACATTTCAATTACTTAAAAGCCCCAAACTCCCCCCAGTTAACCAAGCAAAGACTGGGTATTATTGTTCCATGGCTGTGTGTAATACCTGTGTGAGCACACATGCACACACACACATGGATTTTTTATCCAGGATTTCATATATAAACAAAATTTTTTAAAGCTCTTCCGAAATGTTTGAGAGCCACCATCACCTTTCCTGTGTACGTCTACCAACCACAGGTGCCAGGGTTTCTCAGTCACCAGGCACCCGTGATAATCATTTGCCCACTGCCAGAAACTTCTAACCCATGTGGGTGGATGATAGGTCAAATCCCTCTACCATATGTCAGCCCTCCCGATCAGCACACAGAGTCAAACACAACATGTGACTGAGAATATGGTAACAGTAACCTATTAAATGTTAGTGGCCAATTATTCTTAGGGAAGCAAAGATAATTGATCACAGCAAAATCACCAAAGCAGTTTTCCTCCTGGAGCAGAAATGTTCTGTCTCCAAGGTCCAGAATGTCCTCTAAGCTTCGCTGTCCTCCAGGAACAACAGAGTACATTCCCTAACCTTAGGCAGCTGAAGTGTACTTGATGACTCCAGATGAGCATTCCCTGCTTCTCAGTCCTCCTTGACTGCAAAATTCCTGAGCTAATGTCCACATTGCTAACATAGTGGCTGTGTAGCCCTGGGATCCACGGCTGCTCTCAGCACCTTCCCCCCACCCTAAGCCACTGAGAAGTCTGAGGGAAGAAGTTTTGAGATTCAGTGGCAAGATCAAATTCAAAGTTTGCTTTTCTGAGCATACATTTGGCTTCTTCAGTTTGGGGCTATCTTAAGACCAGCTCCAGGAAAGGGCAAAGTTCTATGACGAAAAAGAAAAGAAAAAGTAGGTGGAAGAGGAAAAATGGTCAAGGGAGTGTTGTCCAAAATCTTTTTACTCAAAGGGCGATTCTCAACTGGCATCTGCTAGGACCTTGTTAGAAATGCAGAATCTCAGTTCCAATCCCAGACATCCTGAGTCAGAATCCTCATGTTAAAGCCCCTTGGGCAGTACATGCATGCATTAAAGTTTGAGAAGCACTGGTCTGGGACTCACTGACTTCTCACATAACTCCTGTCCTCCTTTGCTAAGCAACTCAGATGGAATGCTATGTTGGTAGTATCTATGGTATTCAGATTGTGGGCACAGTAGCTAAGGAACCTGGGAGGATATTGTAAAAAGGCAAAGAGGTCCTGGACCTGGGTGGACCCCAGGCTGACCTTGACCTACTCTTAAAGTGTTTCTATCTATCCCTGTACTTTCTGGAATTCCTTCTGACTGTCTTTCAGTCATCTGAATTTCCTCTGAAGGTACTGGGACAACATCTTTCTCCTTAAGCATCCTGAGGCTTGTGATCACTTTGCACGTCCCTCAAAGACAGAACAGAGGATATAGAGAACATCAGAGGAGCTAGCCCCCTCCAGGCTAGAAAGTGGGTTCTGTACACTTGGCTAAATTGCCAATGCTAGTGCCTGGAAACCTGTCCTCAGTTAAAATCTAAGAGGCCATAATTTCAATTGTGAAACTGAAATCCTTTTCTTGGTGTTAAACTTGTGGCAAACACCATGGGAAACCATGCAAATGCCTTCCTCAGGAGACAG
This sequence comes from Carollia perspicillata, assembly GCA_004027735.1. Taxonomy (NCBI): domain Eukaryota; kingdom Metazoa; phylum Chordata; class Mammalia; order Chiroptera; family Phyllostomidae; genus Carollia; species Carollia perspicillata. The sequence continues at coordinate 15,228 of PVKM010005248.1, forward strand.
CAATACAAATTTCCTGTCCATCCCCACCTGGCATTCTCAGAGCTGATTTTAAAACAAATAATAACACAATAGCCCCCATTACGCACAGGGGATATGTTCTAAGACCCTTAGTGAAAGCCTGAAACCTGATACACTATGTTTTTTCCTATATATGCACACACTTACTACTTCTCCTTGGCATATCTGAGTCTCCTGCATCACTACTCTTGGGCTTTGGGGCTGTTAGTAAGTAAAATGAGGGTTGCTTGAATACAAGCACTGTGATATAGTAACAGTTGATCTGATAACCCAGATGACTACTAAGTGACTAATGGATGGATAGCTTGGGTAGCTACAGAGCTTGGGTACACTGGACAATGGGGTGATTCACTTCCAGGGCAGGACTGAGTGGGATAGCACAAGATTTCATCAAACTACTCAGAATGCCATATAATTTAAAATTTGCGAACTGCTTGTTTCTGGAATTTCCCATTTAATATTTTTAGACTGCAGTAGACCTTGGGTAATTGAAAGTAAAATCTTGGATAAGGGGGGAGTACAATAATAATAATAGTTTTCCAAGATTTCTGGGCTCAAAAACATGATTATACTTTTGTTTATACATGTTTATACATTTTGCACCTAGACCATTTGGAAAATAAACTCATCACCTCTCAAAAGTTGAGATGAACATGAAAATAAGCCAGGTATCAGTGAATCTGAGTTTTAGTGTCATATTGTGAGAATCATGAAGCTGAAAACTTTGGAATTTAGGTCACTGTGAGGTCATCTAAGGCAAAAGTATTAAAACAAAGAAATAATAATGTCTATAATCAAACTTCACCCAGCCCTCTACTGAAAATGGGCCTCCACCCATGCTTGATACGAATCATAAGCAAATGTATATTCTTACATAAAGTCTTTTCTTTTGCACACTAGCCAGTGCACAACTGAGGGCACAAGGCATCTCATCCAATGGGTCTCAAGTTTAGTCTGAGTGAGAGAGGGCTTGTACGCATGTTGTTTTCCTGATTGCTAAGGGAAAGGACATCATTATAGACCTTTGCTATCTTTACCAATCTACAGTGGGTTAAACACTTAATTTAGAAAGATGCAGAATATTACAATTTTTGTAAAAAGAGTGAAATCAAGCTTTCCCCAATTGGAGGAAGCACCCTCTGGCAAAGGGAAACCCCGTGTGCTAAAACCCAGCTGCTCCCAGGGAAGTCACTGGTGTCCTACCCAACTCAGTGCTAACTCTCTGGGCCCCAACTCTTTCTCTCCTGCATCCAGGAGTTGGGCTTCTGGCTTATGCTCCAACGCATTTATCAGGTAAGTCACACAGGCTGCACGTTAAGAGTATGCTTTATGCACACACAAATTGCCTGGAGGATTTATTTTGTATTCATATTAGCCATCAACTCTAGAGTCTTTTATTTTTTTATGTCACAGCATCTTTAAAGGGAATGTCTGTTGCTTTGATACTTGGCATTGCTGCAGCCTTGGGGAACTCTCTTGTCCTGGCTAAAGATTTGGCAACTTGTTAAGTTTACAGCAGCATGAGGAACCTGATTTTTTCTTCCCAGTGTTTTTTTTTTTTTTTCTTTTTAGGAAGGAATTAAAAAGTAAAAGGTCAACATAACGAGAGTTTTGCCTCTAGAATGAAAGTTCTAGGGAGGTGGGAATTCTTTAAGGAGATCCAGAATACTAATGGCAATGATGACATTTCAAAGAAGGAAAGTCATGAAAGTCAACCATGCTGAGCCATTTACAGTGTTAATTTCCAGGGTTACTGGTAGAAATTCCTCATGGTGTCTGCGCTGTATGTCAGCTCTCACTGACATTAGCAATACTCATTCTAAATCCAGCACTCCAGTTAGGGGTGTCTCTGGTGCCACAGCCAGGTCCTCACACAGAACTTCTCTAGAGTACATCCCTTTTACATTCATAGTGCACAGAAGCAATACTTCCACGCAGGTCATTATTTTTAAAAGTGAAACCTGGAGATAGGGCTTTCTATTTCTAGTGATGCTGCAAACTTAGATGGGTAGCTATAGTAACGGCATAAGAAATCAGGGACTATCTACTCAAGGTCACTTGTCTAGGACATGACAATCATAAAAGGGATTAACTTTGCCATTGCTATAGGAAAAAGTCAGTCAAGGACTTACTGAGTATTTGACAAAACCATGCACAGAATATATAGATGCAGATCCTCCAGCTGCCAGAAGAAGCTGGGGTTTGGGGCTGCGCCCTTTTTGGCGGGGCTGGAAATTTCTGGCCCCGTGTCTACAGGAACAGTGTCAGGGCTGCAAGTAATAGGCCGACCAACCACCAATCCATTCGACTCTAGGCGAGTAACTCTGGAACTCAGTCTGCTCATCTGAAAAACGGGAATGTTCACAGCTACTCTGCCTATTTTCCCAGCTAGTGAGGAGGGGCAACAGGAAATGTATGCATGCGTGCTCAGCACCCGGAGGAAAAACCACCCGACCCCACAATTGTGTTGATCAGTCAGTCACTGTGTGTGAGCCTTGGAGAATGACGCTATCCCCACCCACCTTTTGCGCTGCTACCGGATACAGAGCCAGGCGCTGAGGCCTGGACTCGTGTTTTACTCTTTCCATCCCAGGCAATTGGGGCAGAGGAAACAGCCACGGTCGATCTTCAAGGAATCGCGGCTCCCCTGGCGCCCTCAAAGCTGCCTCTAAGCCGCGCACCCCCTCTGGATGCTTCCCCAGTCGGAGAACAGAGAGGCCCCGTGTGTTCTCCAGGTGCGATCAGTGCTTCCTGGCGGGCTTCCGGGAGCGGGGCCTGTGCGCGCAGCCTCTCCAAAGCCACAGCACCGCCCCGCACGCCGCAGCTTCAGTGTTGACATAATTAGACGAAATCTTGAGAGCAAAATAAATGTTCTGTTCGCCTTACAGCCAAACAGATGTTTACAATTCAAATGAAAGAAATACAAACGGCAGGGATTTTTTTTCCTCCCCTTCTTCATCTCCAGTGATCGCTCGTTTTTTTCTGACACATTAAAAATGTGTAAGCGATTACAGGAGTTTCCTGTCCCAGTTTGTTCTGCGGGTGCATTTCTTCGAGATAAGCGTTTAAACTGGGTGGGTGAGAACCTTCTCGGCGGCTTCCCCTCTAGCCTCTTGCCCTTCTCAATCCCAATTCCTCCATGTAATCCCCTACCCCATAGCAGCAGATACTAATTGTAATCAAATAACAAAGGGATGCGGGCTTAAATGTAATGAAATAGGCCTCAGATGCCATCTGAGCAGCGAGTTGCTCTGTTGGGGGGAGGATATGGCAGGTATAACTGGATTACCAGGTCTGAAAGCGCTCCTCTCGGTAAAGATTCCACTCGGTGCAGGCAGAACAAAAGAAAGTGATGTCTGCAAGGGAAGACCTACTGGTCTAAGGCGGCAGTGGGTGTGTAATAGTGTGTGTGTGTGTGTGTGTGTGCGCGCGCGCGTTCAGGGTGGGGGGAAATTAGTCCCCATTTTCCAGCGCACAGAGTGCTTTGGGTTTTGGTGATTTTCAAAGCAAAAAGGAAATTAGAGAGAAGGCAGTAGCTATGGAAAAGCAGCTCTCCCATTCCCACCAAATAGATTTGCAATAAACCATACATCTAGATCTTTTGGTATATGAATTTTAGGCTTCATATAAAGGCGATTGAATTCTGAAACTTCAGCACCTGTATTTACGGGTCAATGAAGCAGGTGAGGCTTCAGGTACATTTCCGGCTTTATTGGCACAATGAATAAGCCATAGAAATTCGTTTTGGGTATTCAAGTAAAGAGAGATCCTAGGGGCTCTGACAAAAGAAGAGGCACAAACCTTCCCACCCTCCTTCAATCTTACTCCTTCCAGAAACTGCTGAAAGACCTAAAGGCCCTCACTAGCTCTCTCCAAAGCTCAGGGGCCTGGAGAAACACTAAGAAGCGGAGGAAAGCGCATCCTCCTGCCCAGGCAGCCTGTGGGCAGCCGTGAAAGCTGCGGAAGGGAAAAGCAGTCAGAGCCATCCACCCTGTTATTGGCACACCGGGCGATTGGTTCTATGCTCCGTGTCACCTGAGCATTTTTAAAAAATTAAATCAGATCTGACGATGTGCGTACCATAGCGTAGACGCCTCCACCTCGGCATGCCAGTCACCTCTAAGCGATCTGACAAACTCCAGCTCTCTGAAAACGTGTGGAGTTCACATTGTATTAATTCCCCCAAAATGTTTTGATTCAAAGTAGTTTGTATTTTGTGTAGCCACGGGCAATCCGGAAAGCGCTCCAGCCTGCCCGTGGCCAGTCGGCTCCCTCTCTGCGTGGCCCAGAGGCTATGGCGGTATTTAAGCTTCTGAAATTAGCCTGGGGCTGCAAGGCAGAGTGATCACAAAGCGAAACAAGGGAGCTTCCCCTCTTCACTTTTTTCATTTTCCCCTTTCTTCCTTTTTTTTTTTTGAGTTTGTCGTCCCGATTTCACAAAAAAGACCAGGGCCAAAATGTCACTTTCTGCTCAAATACGGAAAAACTGGTTTTCTCATTTCACCTGCATCCTGTTTTGAAGGCCACAGCTCCCTGCCCAATTGAACCCCTGCCCCTGCAATTCCAATCGGATCCAATAATGGATCCACTCATTATTAGCTTCATTCATCATCATCGTCCTCGTCCTCATCAACATTGTACTCCTACTATCGTATTCTCAGAGTGAGAAATGAAAGGGGCCAGCGCCTGACAAAGGGGGAGGGTGTCATAGGGGAGTCTCAGAAGATTCCCGGGGATAAGAAGAGTGGGGTTTTTCCTTTCTTTCTTTTTTTTAGTGATTAAAAACACAGACGACTTCTGTAAATAGAAGCCTCATTTCTTCAAGAGATGCCTTTTGAAACCCAGTATCTGAATATTCAACGAAGGCAAAGCTCCACTCTGTACGAACAACATTAATATGATCTCTGCAGAATTTGCTACTCAGAAATATTAACATATCAAAGCCCACGCCGGAGGCGAGAGAAGCTATCGATACCCGAGCACAGGGTAAAGTAAAGATTATTGGTTCTGATGGTTGGAGTGGCGGAGCTGCAGGCAAAATCGCGCACACCATTAACCGAGAGTGAGCGCGCGGGGAGCTGCACCTCAGAGGCGGTGGCAAATATTTTATCTAGGTGGTAATTACCTCGCTGCTGCCCCCACTCTTGCTCTTTCTTCTTTGGCGAGTGGGCCTTCATTATAGGCAAAACAACGTAACTGCCACTTGCCAAAGAGAGTCAGGGAAGTGGTATTTTGATCTTTACGTTTAGAAGTGGCCAAATTTAAAAAATGGGAACTCCCCCAACACACACACACACACACACACACACACACACACCCCACTGCAAACTAGGACAGTCTCTCCCTGGGGAACTCATGTAGGGCATTTAGGAATCTATTTTTCTTCAGGGGTCTTTGGAAGTGAAATCTATTTTTTTTCTCTTCCAATAAATTCTAGAAATCATTAGAAATGTAAGTTTATCCAAGACCTCAGCTGAAGGAAAATGGTGAAAAGTTGGTCTTTTCAAGAAATTATGTTTCATGTGGAAAGTTACCTGTAAAGCATGGATTAGAAGAGAGACACTCCCACCTGAGCTGGCACAAAACAAGGTGAGACTGCAGAGAACGGGAATTCAGGTCTTCGTGATTTCTGCAGAACAAAGGTAACTAGAGCTATCAGTAGTACGAATTCTATGCACTACTGGGACGATAGAGAGAAGAAGCTTCCTTAGCTTTTCTTCAAATACTGGAGTCCTGAGATGAGGAGCTGGGCGTCCTCCGGCAGGATATATACACCACCTTTTAATGCAAGACTTCCTTGATGCCCTTGCTATCCATTTGTAAATTGTCATGAACATTGATCCGCTCACAGTAAACAAATCAGCACACCCTGATCTCCAGGGCTATTACCAAGTTAATTGGCTTAACTTTAAGACTCACAGACAAGGAATAAACTCAGCAGTTATAATCTGAATTCCTTCAGAGGGTGGGGTTCAGTCCAACAATACACAAAAGCCCCAAGTTACCTCCCCCTTTCTCTTTAGAACCTCGCTGGTAACAAGATCAATATTTGATTTAAAACAACAGATTCGGCACAGAATTTAATTTTTTAATTTCCTTTTTTTTGGTGACGTGAGTTGGCACTGAATGCTAAAGGACAATAAATCATCACCTAAGGAAGACTATTTCTGGTTCTGATAAGACTTTCTACTTGTAGTTACCCAAGAGAGTTGGAATTTTTGGAGAATGGCGTAATGGGGGAGTTGCTTAGGATCTCCTCGAAAATTCAACTGATTACACAGCCACCTCACATTCAGCTCCCACCTTTGACCTCTAATAATTCCCACCCTCTGTCAGCTATTGTGCCATATGACGCAATTTACAAGCAATTGAGAAGGTGATCAAGTGCGGGGCTGAACTCAAACACCGCAGTAGCGCCAGTGGGACTCTGGGAGGAGCCGGCTCCCGCGCTAATTAGTGGCGCTGTCCTTCAGCACCACCGACACCTTCGTGCGTCCAGAGTGCTTGGCCTCACCTTCAGTGTGACCGCCCCAACTGACCCGGACCAGCACTTCTTATTCGGTCCCCTCTCTGTTCTGTACTTTTAACCCCTCCCCACAACAGGGTGTATACTTTATTTCAATTTTCGCTAGTCTTGGGCCTATTTCAAGTGGTGTCAATATGGCTGAGTATTGGCCTGGCTGACAAGCTTAGTATTGCTCATTAAAAAAAAAAAAAAAAATCTTTGTGAAGCAACACTAGCAGTTTTTTTTAAGAAAGTAGTTTTCAACTACCCATGGGGTAAAACAACAAAATTATGTATCTAGTTTTTCATTTGATGGAAATTTCAAATATACGCTATAATAATAGTCAAGTTTCCAAAGGAAAGCACTCTTTGTTTTCTTTTCCCCTCAATTTAAATGGAGTTTCACAATGGACATAGGTTGCAAAACCTGGAGTTTAAACATGAAAGAATCCAGTGCTCTCTATCAAATGCATTTCCTTCTTTGGAATCTTTACAAGAGCTTTGAAAAAGATGGAGAGGGACTGAAGCACATTCATTTGGTGCCATCAGAAGACTCAGTCTTTAGTGGTTCAGTTACTAAAGACAACTGCAGCCCTGGAGCTGGAATTAGTCCTGGTGAATAGGCCACATCTTATTAATTCGTATGAAGTTGGGATAACAGCTGGTCCCCTTTGCCTTGTGTGCTCCTCGGGTTACTCAGCTTGCAAGAAAAATATGCTTCAGAGGCTCTGGGTACAGTTAAGTGGGAAGCAAGCAAAATCTGCACTGCCTTGAGGCCCTTGAAATGTCATAGTTCAAAACCTTTTGTCAAAATGGAACATCTGAGACACAGCTCCCTTCAGTGTCTGAGCCAAAATCAACAGCTCCCTACTCTTGCTCCCCACCCCCTCACCTTCCAATTCCATGGCTAACTCTGGATTCAGATGTTTTCTTCAACAGATGGGAACAAGAAAGCTTTATCCAGTACAGTTAACACCACCTCCCCCTACCACCCTCCCTCAAAGAAATGTTCAGGACACTTAGAAAAATAAGGGCAGCTACAATGTTGGTGTTTCATTAGCCTTCCCTGCAGCCTCAATGAATCTAGCCTTTCACAAAATCCTTCAAAGCCTTAAGCTAACAACACCATCACCTCAAATACCCAGGCTGTGGCTGGCACATTTAGGACTAAAAAAGACCAGAAATTCTGCTCCATGATGAGGAAAGGGGCTGTGAGAAAGATTTTCTTTTTGTCTTGAACTTTGATTCTGTCACTGTTCTCTGAGAAACTGCCAATCTCTTCGATCATAGGTCTTTTGGGCACAGGCTAAGTTCGAGCCTCGTACAGAAAAGGAGGCTTTTAAATGTGGGTGTGCTTGCATGAGACAAGAGTCATTGACCAAGAATTATTGTTTTCTTGATCATCAGGCAAGATGTCTGATGTTTAAAAGCACCACTGGATCTTCAAAACAAAGTAACAGATAAGAAAAGAATGTTTAGTTTGAACAGGTTGTTACTTACCTCTTCTTATCACTCCACCTTGGCCATTGAGAACAAGCCCACACTGGGCTTCCACAGAGCCCTTAATAAAAGAAACATAAATAAAATCACTCAAATTGATACTAATAGCTATGCCCACATGAGTTCAGTCTTTCAGTCTGTCCCATCCCTGAACCTTATATCCACAAAGCCCCGTAGTAGACACTTGAAAGCAACCATTGAGCTGAAGCAAGTTTGGCAGCATGCATTGTTTTAAGGCAGAAAATGGCCAGAAAAACCACAATCTAAGAGTTGTATAAATCTTAAAGTATGCATTTGACAACACCATAAAATATTACACTTCAAAGGCCTTAGTGCCTTTCATCTTGGCATAGGTGAATGAGAAACCCTTTGAGTTCCCATCAAAGCACCTAGCAAGCATATACAGTTTCCACAGCAGTTTCTGCCTGAAACGAATTACACCAAAGATGTCAAGTTTGGCACTGCAGGTTTCTTGGGAGCTCAGAGGAGCCATTTCAAGTGGAAGATTCCAGTTATCTCATGAATGTTCTGCTGCCAGTTTAAGGCGCATCCTGTAATGCTACCCAAAGTGGGTCCTACAGAGGAAACACCTTTGGGTTCACTTGCTCTAGATCTTTAGGCTCCTGATGGATTGAGAGGTCATTTGAACTGGGAAGAAGGTAAGGGTTTGCTGATTTTTGGTTAAGAAAAATAAAATTTTCTCTGTCTGTGTCTTTTTTTTTCCCTGAATCCAAATGTGTTAAAGGCTCATTTTCCTTTACAAACAAACGAGGTATTGGACATGAAAGAGGCCTTGAAGGGTGTTAACCTACCCAACAGCCCGTGAAGAGTTAAGTAAATGCGGAGAGAGTCGGTGCATAATAAAAACCCACTTTACAAAACAACCTTTACAGCCCTGGCTCCCTCTCCCTTCCCCATTTTCACCATATTGAGGCAGGCCTGTAAGAGCCCCCTTTTCAACCGACTCACGAGCTCTTTCTTATTTTAACTGTTCTGCCTTAAAGTGATTATCAAATCAATATGAAAAAAAAACTTGGAGACTGAGCATAAATTAAAGCAGTGATGGGAAAAGGTGTGACAGTTTCCTTTGTTGGCCATAGCAAATCTTTTTAGGGGACTCAAAGATGGAACTGAAGCCACAAGACTGTTTGCATCTGTTAGGCAGACTTAGACCGCCCTCCAAACCATTGGACTTTCACTTAAAATTCTGTGCAGGGAAAAGTATATTTACATTTGTTGCATTTGAAATGAGGCATATGCTGATGAATGTTTTAAAAAGGAAGAAATAAAAGGAGAGAGACGGGTTTCTCCCACACATCCCCCTCCCATTTCTCGTTTTAAAAGTACCTATGACTTTTCTCTCTTTCTTTTTCATTCTGCTGCCTAAGTCCAGGAAGAGCGAGAGAAAATAACTCTCCAGATTTACAACTTCCTTCATATGTACATGTATATAAAGTGATACATATTTAGATATGCCTGTAGACATAGATACATAAATAGAGAGTATACAATACTCCTTAGTTTCTTCTAGTATCTTGGAGCGTTACTCTCAGCATGAATATTGCCTCAGTATGAGTAATAAATAGGAAAAAAGATAGAAATATTAAAAAACCACATAGACTGGAAAAAAAGGCTTCAAAATATTTGAAATTTAGAAGGCGAAAGGCTGCAAAGCTCTCCGATGGCGTGAACCCTTTCCTGTCCATTCTCTGGCGCATCGTTTAGATATTTATTTTTGTAGAAAAAAACACAAATCTTGGACTTTTCACTTAACAAACTTCCCCCCTTGTAAGTAAAACATGTTGTTTGGTCGGATGACATTGCATAAATGACCAGTTGAATGGCACTAAGTTGAAAATTGGATAAACTACGGTGTTCTTTTGCATGGGATTCGCTCTTTGTCTGGTGCTTGCAAATGTTCTAATCCCCTCTTTTGAAAAATGCCCGGCTTTGTGCCTAGCACAGAAAAAAAATTTGTACAGATACAAAAAAATCAGCAGCAGACGCGGCTATTAAAAGGAGTAAATAGGTTTTAGTTGAGCTAAGCATTGAATAGCAGATTTTTTCCCCCTTGAGACATAAGGGGATCCTTGTGAAAAATGTAAAAATGCTCTGAGCATAGAAAATTATTTTGTGAATATAAATGTAGAAAGTCAAGGTTTATGGAGCCAAATCTTTTTTCTTGTGTGCCGATCTTGTGGCTATGGCTCTTTGTTGTGACTGTAAGGGCTTTCACTTCAATTTTAAAATGATCCCTTGCTTGGAGGTAAACGAGGGGAAAAGATTTTCTGTGCGCAACAAGGGATCTCTAGCGTCTCCAACTTGTGCTCTCCAAGTATCTCCCCTTTCCTTGTGGCGACTGTGCAGGTGGCCAGCTTTATGCCAACTGAAAAATAGGGACTCACAGGTAGAACTAGTTGCATTTTCAGCCGAACAAAGTTGCAAATTCATGTCTTTCTGTTTTGGCCATTTGTAGGCTTATTTGTTTGAAATGAAGCTGTGACAATATGCTTACATAATTATAAATTCTATTGTTGCAAATAATATGCAAAAATGCATTAAGAAAGTAGGAGAGAGATATCAAACTGAGTGGTGACCTCCACAGTATCTTAATTCCTCCTTCCCTCCCTTCCTCTCTTTTTCCTTTTTGTTTTCTCTATTTCTTTACTCCTTTCTCTCTATTTATTTTCTCTCCCCCCCTCCTTTATTTCTTCATTTCCTCCTTCTTAAGGAGTTTCATCTTACACAAAAGGTAATGGGTTGAAGAAGAAAAAATTAAGTTTTAAGTCAACTGGCTGGTGAGATTGGACATTCTCAGGCACAGAGAATTAGGCTCAACACTGGTGAGGTGCCTTGCGCAGATCTTTTCACTGGGGTGTATTTTTGAGGATTTCACGTGCAATTCTTCGCTTTCCACATCAATCTAGTACCTTTGGTGAAACTTATGCTAGAGCTCAGGGTCCCAACCACGTCCCCAAAACAAACCAGCCCTCCCAATTCCTAATAACCTCCCTACAGCTCAGTCTGGGACAAACGCCTGAGACGCACGGGTAGACCCGGCAAAGCGCCAGACTGAGGGTGCGATTGGTCATCAACTTATCGAGTCTTACTCTGAGTCCAGTGGTCTCAACTTCAACCTCCTTGATCTCCCCCGCCCTACCGCCTCCTGGACGGAAATGTGGATTCACCGAAGACTTCCTGGCAGACCCACCCAAAGCGGGAAACCGCAGCTAGCCGGACTTCGGAGCGTCCAGGTGAAATGCCCTGATCCAATGAGAGGGACGGAATGGCACACGCCTCCTCTAATTGTTTTGATAACTTCCCATAAGTGGGGCGTGTGTGTGTGTGTGTGTGTGTGTGAGAGAGGGAGAGAGAGAGAGAGAGAGAGAGAGAGAGAGAGAGACTGAGAGAGACTTGGAGAGTCGGCTTACAGTCAGAAAATTAACGGAATGGGAGGGGGAGGGCGAATAGGGGAGGGCTCAGACAAATTCACTGCATGCTTATTTACCTGCAAGTCGTCTGCTCCCGCGGCGGCCAGCCCCAGGCTGGGCCCTGGCAGGAGTCTTTGATCTGGGTGCATTCCATACTGAGAGCCATGACTCATGAGGGACAGGTCGTGGCGGCGGTAGGCATCGAGGCAGCCCAGTTCCCGCCTCTGCTCGTCCAGGCAGGACGACTTGAGCGCCCGCGCATTGTGCAGGTTAATAAAGTCGGTGGGCTCCCCGTGGTGGATCTGCTGGTAATACTGTTGCGAGTGGTGGAGCGAGTTCAGAGAGTAGGCGTCAGGAGTGACGGCCGGGTGGCTGTGCTGAAACTCGTAATGGAAGGACTGGTGGTGGAGCGGGGTGTACTGGTGGTTAGTGGAGAAGTAGGGGGACGCGAACTCGGTGCCGGTGGTGGAGTAAGTTAAAGGAGAGGAGGAGGAATAGGCGACAGTGGAATTGGCTACGGACTCCAGACAGCCAAGCTGCATCAAACGGTAGCTGTTTGATCCGTCGTGACGTATCTGGAAGGAAGAGGGGGAAAAGGGAGAGCAGAAAAACTTGAGGTTTGTCATTGTGCAACCAAGACGCTGCTCTCCGGAGCCAGGGGCTTTCTCTGGCTCTCAGAGGAGAGTGAGCGCGCAGGGCTCGGGCCGAGCTGCAGCCGGGGCTCAGCACCTTCGCCAGACAGCCTTTGCGAGCTGGCGGACTGGGGGTGGGTGGCCTCGTCCGCACAGTCGAGAGCGGAAAAAAAATCCCCCACCCTATATAGGTGCGGGTGACACACCACACCACACACACACACACACCACACACACACACATACACACACATCCTGCCCAACTTGCGCAGGGAGCTGGGCGTTCGGAGCCAGGTTTGCGACTGTCTCCGGGGCCGCGGGGAGCGGAAGGCGAGAGTCCACACGCGCAGAGCGCCTCGCCACTCCAGCCAGATACCAACCCAGATATCCGCTGCTGCCCAGGCCGAAATGTTTTGCCAGAGCTGTTCAAAATCATTGTCCATATATCTTCAAAATCCAGTCTGTGCAAATCACTCAACTTGTTCATTTCCTTAACCATTTGGGGCAAGAAATCCGACCCCCACTTTCCGCTTCACTCTCCTAGAATAAGTCCGTTCCAAAAGGGGTGCGTGGTTCCCCACCCCCCTTGTCCACCTACCGCCCCTTCATCAATCTCTTTAGTTTGCCTTTCTGAATATCTTTTTTCTATCTCTATCTATCTCCTCACCACCTCCTCCCTTTCTTTTTTCTTAGGATTATGTTTCCCCCCTCATTATGGCAAATGTTTCTTAACGTGGCAGAGTTGCCCTTCCTGGCGACAGATGTCATAACGAACTTTTCCCCCTTTCCTTCCCTAACTTCTCCCGAAAGCCAGATTATAATTAAACGTAACGGTCCAATATAGATTAGAGACAGGGGAAGCTGCCACCGCCGCCGCTGCCACCGCCGCTGCCGCCACACACACGCGCGCGCTCAAAAAAAAAAAAAAAAGTAATAATACCTCGGCATCGTGGACTAGTCCCGGAAAGGTAGTTGACATGTTGGGTTTCTCCGAAAGCTTACGATGCAGTTTCCCCCTCCAAAAAAAGAATCGGGAAAAAAAATCCAAACTTCTTGTATTTTCCAATTTTTTTTAAGGAAAAAAATAGTCTATAGATAGAGATCTAAATTGCAATGGCTTTGCCCGGATCAGCTAGCTCCTTGCCTCTACCCACTTAAAAACCTGTAGGAACAAAATTTTCCCTCTGCACAAAAGCAGCTCCCTGGAACAGATTTTGTACTTGCTGAGTATTTCTTTGGCTGATGTCGTAGGTCCCTTGGTAATATAGAAGTTTTGAAAATTAAGCATCAGCACTGAGAACTGGGAGGACAATAGGCAGAAGAGATTTATCCCAGGAGACAAGGAATAAATATTGTATCTTCGCCTAATAAGGAACTGGAGGTTCTTTCAACATTTTTATCCATTTTTTCCAACCTTTATCATGCTTTTCTATACCGACTGAGGTGGGGACTCATCTCTGCAGAGAGAATTTGCACACATTTTATTGTGAAGATAAAGACTAGCCCCAATATGTGTATATTAGAAATAGAAACATATATTAATTAAAGCTTACTTTTACATAAGTAAGAGTTCATTCCTATTGGTTCCAATCCCTGAATGCTGAAAGCTGCTTTTTGCGACAAGCACCCAAATCAATTTCATCCAGTTTGGGGTATCTGCCTTTACCCAACTGGAAACAATACTGCTTCTTCCATATTTACATCGAATTTGGGTTCTTTTCCCTCTTTTGGGAGGCAACACCCGGCGGTGGCTTACACTTTCGGCAGCTTTTAAAATAAATAACCATGATGGATAGTCCCAAGTTTCCATCATCAAGAAATGCTGTAACTGGCAATATATTTAAGAAAAAGCACAAGAGAATAAAGACGCATGACAAGATTCTACATTTAGGTAAAACGTTGTCTTTCAATCCCCAACTCAACCCACTTTCCCAGTCTTTTGTTTTTCCCTTCTCTTTTGGAAACCGTGCTGGATGGGGGTGGGGTGCACCATTTAGCAGTGGCACCAGGTATTTGAACACCATTACCCTCAGATAGCCCTTAAGTGTTTGAAAGTTATATTTTACAAAGAGAGGGCAGGAGGGAAGGGAGCGCACACTTTTCTCCAGTTCTGCTGTGGGTTTCTCAACTTTCAAGTAGCATTCCGGCTTTACTTCATTCAAAATTTGGCTTTCCCGCACCAAGTGGTCTAGCACCTGGAGAGGGTATCAGTGGCTACATGCCGGCAATACTGAGGCTCTGAAAGGTCCTGTTTCCAAGCCTGTCAGCCTCACAAGGACTGTCTGGCCCTGTAGAGTCATCTCAAAGATAGAAGGGTAATTTAGTCTTAATTGCCATTTCATTTGGTTAGCTTTTAAGTGTTTAAGCTGAGAAGGTATCTTAATAATAAGCCGCAGGCAAACAGGCATGTGGCTTTTTTTTTTTTTTTTTGGTTGGGGTTTGGGAGGGTTTATTAGGATCTGCTCATGCAGGCTAACTGGGGGCTGTCACTCAGTACTCTTTGCTTTATATAAATGGACAAAGGCGCATGACAAGAATTGAAATGCACTGTCTGAAATGGAGATCTGTGATGCTTCAGCCCTGCACAAGGGTCAGCAGCCAATACTTGCTCCCTTTTCCAAGGTGTGCAAGCACCCCCCCCCCAACTTCTTGAAATTCCTAATTTTGGTTTAAGGGAGTCAGAACACTGAGAGCCCAATGAAAATGATAAGAAAAAGTGCTCACTTTGTTACTTAAGTAGGAGGGGTAAGACGAGTGCTGTTGGCACTAGGGACTGAATCCCAAAATGCTTGCAGGGAAGTCTTTTGTTTGCCAGGACTGGGGGGAGGCCTTTATATTCTACCCATAGATGAAATAAATAATCCTCCGTGGGAGCTCCCATGATCTTACTCTAGGAACCCCCACCCTTGCAAAGAAACAGCCTTCCCCCCCCACCTCAGAATAACGTGTAAGGCCCTCAGGTTATCTTGGGAATTGTCAGGCATGCTTTTTTTTCTCCTTTTGGATGATATTCCCAGTTAGTCCAACTCAAACAGAAAAGGATGGTTCCTTCTCAGACAAGCTGCAAACCCCTCCCCCAACTCCCCTACTGTCAGGTATATCTTCATTGAAGGCGAAGGGACCATCTTTCCTGGGCTTAGGTCCAGGAGGCAGACGAAAATCCTGTCCCCCTGGGAACAGCCAAGAGATTCAGGAAGCGGTGGCCGCCTGCTCTGCCTGCCGTCCCAGCGCGTTTGCCCTGCGTGTCTGTCCCTGTCCAGGGCAAGATCCGCACACAGCCCAGAGCTTCTGATATTCCCAGTAATGAGCTCTGGCTGGAGCTGAGTACAGCCTCGGAATGACCTCCTGTTGTCTCAACTGTCTGAACACTTCAGGACATCACCGAAGAACCATTCTACTCTCTAGCTCCCCCCACAGCTTTCGGAGTGACTTCTCAGTACCAAGATAAAAGACATCCAGGGCTTCATTTACTGTGCTTCTTGAACCCCTGTGGAATTAGAGAAAATTAAATATAAGGCAGAATAAGGAAAAAACTTGTTTTCAGAGAAGATGAAGCAGCTTTTAAAGGGTAAAGGGCGTCTTTTTAAATTGAGGGATCTACTCTGTCAGGGCACCACATCTCCTTTTGGGAAAGCCCTTCTGCTCCCACCCTGGTGTCCGGGCTTCCCACAACAGCGTCTGAAATGTAAGGAAACTCCATTTGGCCAACTGCTTCCTCTCACCTAACCACCCCCCCCCCCGAAAAAGCTGCTTGTCCCTGAAAGAAAAGTTGGGGAAATCATCAGTGCCATATGTACAGACTGGTCAGCGCTCCCTTCCATCTGCTCTAGGGTTGCTTAGCGCGCCCCTTCTCTAAAGAAACGCATGGAGGCAGGTGTATGGCTTGGTGTCTGTGTGTGTGTGTGATGTGCGCGCACGCGGGATTTGTCTGACAGTCCCCCCACAGTCTTCCCTTCCCATTTAATTAATAGTCCTGAGCAATTAATAAGTGACATCCTGCTTGACCCAAAAGCTAATTTCTCTTTCTCTGCTTTGCCCCTTTCCCGGAGAGCAATTGGCCACACATTCTCCAGCGGGTGCGTAATTGAATTAACTGGCATTGGCGAGTTGGAGACTGGTGACAATCGCCTGGGGCTCCCTCCCTCGGGAAACCAGAGTGAGCATCCCAGCCTAAGCCTCAGGCTGGTCTGGCTCCCGCCCATTGGACAGAGCTTATAAAAGCGCGGGAGCGATCCTGCCAGCCCCGCACCCTAGAAGCTGGAGAGGGTCTCCCTTAGACCCCAGAGCTTCTGTTCTGCCTTCTGATTCCGTACTCCACACTCCAGGAGGGATTGTTCTACTGCAGTTGCTTTAGGAATCTGAAGACCAATATTTCTATTTATCATTATTGTTTTGGTTAGGATCCAGAGCTAGAGAAGAGAGTTTCTGGATTCTTTTCTACAGTTCAGATGCTGGTGTGGGAAGTTCAGGTGTCTTGAGCTTCTAGGCTGATACCATACAAACCCCAGGTTTCATCCAATCTGATTTTCAATGAAAGGGTCTGTCACCCATTCTGCGTTTGTGTTTTGGGGACAATTACCAGCAAACAAGTGCTGATCCCCAGTTTTGTATTTCTCTTCTTTCTCCTTATTCCTGCTTGGAATTTCAGTTGCTTAGTAAAATGAATTTATTTGTTTTATGTAGCCTGAAAAGACCTTGCCTACAAACCTGCTTGCATAAGGCTAAGTGAAATAATTAAGGATTGTACTTATTGAGGCATTTTCAACCAAAAATATTTCCTTAAGACAAATTCATATACATGAATCAACCAGAATGCCCTCCTTCTTCTTCTCTCTTTCCTTCCTTCCTTTTTCCCTCTCTCCCATTTTTCCTTCCCATCTTCCTTCCCTTTTAGAGGAAGGCAGAGATACATTTGAATCCATTAAACTTACGCCTTAAGAGAGCACGTATGTATATTGTCTAAGAGGGAAACATAGTGTGCTCTGCTTCAGTGAGCCATGCGGTTTCCTAACCCAGCCATGTGCTTGCACAATAGGAGACAACTTTCATGGGTGCATGGAGGGGAGAACAGTGGAACTCTGAAGGTCCAAAATAGTCTGCAGATGTTCTTTCCACAAAGAAAAACAAGAAGTATAGATCTGAATATCAGTACTCATCTTTAAAGCACCCAAGCCTCTGCCCTCCCACTTCTGATCTGGAATGCATGGAGAGAGCAAAGGTACCTTTAGAGAATTCCAAGAAAGCCAACAACTGATGTTTCCTCTCTTAATGGTGTTCCGGTTCTATCTCCCTCTGGAACCCTTCCACCACTTTGTGAATCTACTGGCCTCTGGGGCCTCCCGAAGAGCCAACCAAGGTCCTCTCCCAAGGGGCCAGAATCTCCCAGTCACTCAGGATTTTAATGACCTGGAAAGATCCTCATATCCAAGAACCTACTCTGGTGTGTTTCTTCTAACCTCTTCCAGTTACTGCTGGTTAGGGTGGGTGGGTAGGGATGATCCTCCAGGCAGTGGAAGGGCAAGTGTGTCGGGTCCATTACACAGCGTCCCAATTCCTGGTTCATTCATTTTTACTTGTTAGGCAAGGTGGTGAGAGAAGAGCGCTTCAAATGCCAGGAACATTCTGAACGGGAGCCAGGAATCTAAAATTGACCCGGTTGAAAAAAACACATTTGAAGAGAAAAGGCATGGCAGCCTCCGTATTCATGCACAGGCACCTGAGGTCAGATCCCCACCATTCCCAAATGAATTGCTTGCCTTTCTAACTTCTGTTAGCTCAAGCTGGTGCTGCCTCTAAGTGTCTTTCTAAAGGCCCCTCCCCCTTTCATTTCCAGTTGTGATTTAGAAAATTCTTCTATCTGCCTTCCTCTGGGTAATCCACCCCCAACCCCCAACCCCATTTCACCTTCAGTAACCCAAGGGCCACTTGGCTTAAATGTCACCTAATTGCAAATGAAAAATGGCATACCATTTTAAGAAAGAGCTTTGGGATATTTAAGGGAAATTAACATTTCTGACGGACTCTCCAGTTATTTCACTTTAAGAGTTGCCATTGATTTTTTAAACTTCTTTATCTTTCTCCCTCCTCCCTCCTTTTCTGTTAAACCTACCCCAGCACGACCCTACCCCGCCCTCTGGGCTGTTTGTGGAAAGCCTAACACGGATCTGTATTCCGCCTTAGCCTTGCTGCCGACAGGCAACACGGATTCCATAATCGTACAGAGAAATACATTTGCAAGCAATTAAAAAGCTTTGTGAACGTATTAGTGGAAAATTAAATGGAAGAACTCTCTCGTCTGATGTCTTCTCTTTGATAACAGTGGAAATTGGAGCTGAGGCCCTCATCTGAGAGGACAGACTCCTTGTCTGTCCGCAACAGCTGCGGACTTGGACTCGGGCTTAGCGCAGACTCGCCCACCCTCTCCCTGCAGTCCGGAGGCAAGCTGAGCCGCCTAGCCAGCCCTCTAGAGTCCGAGGGCGCTCACCACGGAGCCCAGGGGGGCGTGGCACCCTGGTGGCCTCGCAGCTGGCAGTGCTCTCTGTGGCAGGAAGCCTACTCTTCGGCCAAGGCCTTGCTGTCCCAAGGGAAACTTGTCCCATTTAGCCAAGAAACGCGTGCGCTCCGAAAGGGCCGCCGTCTGTCCTCTTTCCCATCCTTCAGTTGTCTGTAGCACACTAGTGGTTTTTGAAAATTCACTTGCAGGCATTCCAGTCATGTATGGAGCCTAGGTTTACTAAGCACTTTTACAAGTATTGGCTCATTTGCTCCTGACAACACTCCTCCTCACAACGCAAGTAGGGAGGACATGAGTAATTATTATTCTTTTTACAGGTCCAAAATAACCGCAAAGTCACAGCAACAGCTAACATTTATTGACCATTTATTTACATGCGTCAGTTCCTGTTCCTATATCATTTTATCTTTACAACAACCCTACGTGGGGTGTATTACCTGGTAGGTGTAGTATGTATTAGTATTGGTGTGAGTTATTAGTGCAAATGAGGACACTGAAGCACCGGTGAAAGTGAGGCGCAAAGAAGTACGAATAATTGCCAAGGTCACACGGGGCTTTGAAATCAGTGGTTTGGTCTTCAAATTCATTAATTTTTTTTCCTAGCACACCTCCTGGCCTCTGCCGCTGCATATCACGTTTCCTCCTTTTATCCCACGCCTCCATTCCCCTCCAGACCTCTAACAGGAAATACAAACATGGAGGCCCAGCCCAGGTTTCTTTCGTTTTAAGGGACTTTGCCCTGGGCAGAAGTTTTCCGGAGTCCCGTGGCGGAAAGAAAATTCGGCCTCCCTGATCTCATTCCTCTCTTTTCTGGTGATGGACTATGCGCGTGGGGTTCCACAGCGAATCCCCTTCCTCCTGACGGGTCAGTCTCTGGCTCTAACCCCAGGAGTCAGTGGCTCCAGCTCGCCCCTCCTAGATAGCAGCACGCACGGACCTGCAGCCGGGCCTTAGGGGCGACCAGCGGTGCGCTCCAGGTTCCCGCTGGCGCTCTCCAGCGGGCTGGCGCCTGTGGCTTTGAAGATCCGGCGTTGGTCTCTGTGACTCCGTAGTAGCCAAGGTTGCTCATTGTTCTGCAGTAGGGACGCTGGATCTGGAACCACGGGGTCTGCACTTCAATCCTGATTCTACTGGAGAGAGTTAGTTTTCTCACTTGTAAAATGGGAAAAATAATACTAACAGCTCCTTTGGCTGTTGTGAGGCTCAAGAGATCGTATACATGTACACATACATCAGCCTGGCCCAGAGGGAAGTGTTTAATAAACGTTGAGTGCTTTTATTTGGAAGGAGAGTGTTGTTAGGGAGGTGACTGAAGAGAGGCTTTATTAGCAGGGTATCCTTGCTTCCCTAGGGTCCATTTTCCCAGCCCTTTGACAGATGGCACCAAAGTAAATAAATAGGGCTGGGAGAGAGTTCAAAGGCCTCAAGACCTTACCCTTTGCTTTAGCAAAAGTATAAAATCACAGGACTAAGCAGGAGACAAGGCCAGGACTGGAACGAGAGCTCTGGTGCTTGCACCCACTGGGTTCAAAGCCTCTCATGTAGAGCCCAGGGAAGAGGCAGCTCAGTTTCCTCCCTCCACTCAAGTTCTCTTTCCTGCATGGCTAATGAGTACTTGTTCCTGGCTTAATTAACATTTTGGTCTTCTAAATTTTTGAATTTCATTTTTTTCCTCCCTGTCTCCCTCCTCTCTCTCTTCCTCTGTCTCTGTCCTCCTCTTCTCCTCTCCCCCCACTATTGCCTAGACCCCTCCCTCCCCACAACCAAGTCAGGTATACCTTCCTGAGATTCTGATTTAATTCCCTCCCTTTTACCAAAGGTTTATCTCACTTTCACCTCAATACCCTGGGCATCTTCTCAGTGACATGGGGGTGGCAGGGGATGGGGGTGGGAGAGATGCTTCTTCAACTGCAATACTTCAAGTTCTGGTCATCTTGGTACATATCCCCTCCTTTACCTTCAAACCAACCCCCGGGGATCTGTACTGTTGCCAACCTCAAGCCCCTTTCAAGCTTTGTGGCAACCAAATCCTCCAGTTACTTTTTGTTTGTTTGTTGTAACTAAAAAAGCTTTGTCTGCTCTACTGTCAATTACCTGAGCAGCCTCTGAGAGGTTCCATTTATTTTTCCATTGACCTTTTCTTCCTTATGTACCAGAACAATGTCTTATAATTTTATTTATCTTAATCTCTGGTGCAATCTCCTTTTGTTCTTCAACTTGGCTGTGCTAGTGTTTTCCCTTACACTTTCTTGACTTCATTATGTAATCTCGCCGATTCTCCTTGCTCTGCGCATGTTTAGACCTCACATCTGTCTTTTACTTACCCTTGAATAGTTTTGCTTTAAAACTAGTGGTCCATTCATATTTACCTTATTCCTTTGTTTCCTTAATCTGTCTGCTGTCTGCAATGCCCAGGGACATTGTCCAGGAATTTGTATAAGTTCTGCTTTACTACACATCTTTTAATTTTTTAAAATTTTTTAATTGTTGTTCGTGTATAGTTTTCTGTCTTTTACTCCCATCCCAGCCCACCCACCCAGCCCTCCCCCTTCCCTCCCATTTCCACCATCCCCCCAGTTTTTGTCCATGTGTTTTTTATACTTGTTCCTGTAAACCCTTCCCCTTTTCCCCTGAAGTTCCCTCCCTTCTCCCCTCTGGACACTGTCAGTCTGTTCTCTATTTCAGTGTCTTTGGTTATATTTTGCTTGATTGATTATTTTGTTGTTTAGGTTCCTGTTAAAGGTGAGATCAATGTGGTATTTGTCTTTCACTACCTGGCTTATTTCACTAAGCATAATGCTTTCCAGTTCCATCCATGTTGCAAAGGGTAGGAGCTCCTTCTTTCTTTCTGCTGCATAAAATTCCATTGTGTAAGTGTACCATAGTTTTTTGATCCATTCATTTACTGATGGGCACCTAGGTTGCTTCCAGCACTTGGCTATTGTAAATTGTGCTGCTATGAACATTGGGGTGCGTAGGTTCTTTTGGATTGGTGTTTCAGGGTTCTTAGGGTATAATCCTAGCAGTGGAATCACTGGGTCAAAAGGCAGTTCCAGTTTTAGTTTTCTGAGAAAATTCCATACTGTTTTCCACAGTGGTTGTAGCAGTTTGCAATCCCACCAATAGTGAACTAGGGTCCCCTTTTCTCCACAACCTCTCCAACATTTGTTGTTTCTTCTTTGGTTTATGATGGCCATTCTGACCAATGTAAAGTGGTATCTCAGTGTGCTTTTAATTTGCATCTCTCTGATAGTTAGCAATATTAAGTATCATCTCGTGTGTCTCTGGATCCTTTGTATGTCCTCCTTGGAGAAGTGTCTGTTCAAGTCCTTTGCTGATTTTTTAGATTGGGTTGCTTGTCTTCTTAGAGTGGAGTCATGTAAGTTCTACTACACATCTTATACAACAGGACATTCCATTAAAAATTTTTTCCCTGCCATTTGTGGCAGTCCCTTTTCCCCAAATTAGTCCTTGTTTTAAGCACCAGATGTGTACCAGAGAATTTCTAAGATGAATTTCTCACTTTTAATTTCTCTTTGATGGTGAAGACTGGACATATTCTGCCACTGATCAGCTTTGTGACTTCAGGCAAGTCACTTAACCACTCTGTTCTCTCTCACAGTCAGGTTGAATTAAATGGGGGTAAATATTATGAAATAACTTGTAGCTGTTAATGTGTTTTAAAATGGCTAGGTATGATGTATTTCTGTAAGTTACCTTCCTGCTGGTGGGCCAAGCCTGCTCAATGGGTTTGTAACCCTAATAGTGATGAAAAGTATTGCTTCTCTTCCATGACCTATCCTTTTCAACACTAAATCCTGGTTTGTCTGGCTTCATTGTAGACATTTCCATTGATTCCCACATCAGAGGACTGTGTTCTAGAAGTCTAAATTCAGAAGAGGATACCTTTTGCTCAAGCTTCTTCATTCTGATGTCATGAAACGCTATAGGCACCCCCTGAATTCTGTCTGTCTCTCAATGAACTATGCAAAAGATGGAAGTTGCAGTCCCAGAAACAGCCGATCACCGCTCCTGCCCTTAGGTAATCCTCTCTCCATCAGTCTCCTCTCTAGCTCTCAACCTCTTAATCTGTCTTCACATAGAGAGTCTTTACTGAAGAAACCACAGAAAAGAAGACAACCCGCTCTATCAACTCTTGGATTCTTTTTCCCTTAGGTATATTTTGACAACTTGGCTCATAGTAGATCATGCCATAGAAATGTCCATTTTAAGAAGTTGTATAAAATGGGACAGAATGAGTTTATGCTTTGGTATCTTCAGGTGTAAAAATGACACCTTTCAAGACCCCCTTTTTGGAGACTGATTCTAGCATTGAGACTTCTCTCTAGTACAAGGCACTTAAATATATATAGCCTGCGATGTATTAAACATGCACCATATATTAGAAATATTTGTAATGAATGCAGACATTCTGATAAATAATACAGTGTCAGGTTTTCTGTATGATTGAACACTATCTACTTTTCATATATTTATGCGCCAGCAGTTAAAGAGAACGGATTCCTTTTGCTAGTCAAATACATTGAAACAGCATTAGTCTTTTAGGAGTATATTCTAACCCAAATGCTGAAATTTAGATGGTGAGAAGACTAAGCACATGTAGGTGTTCTGCCCTGGTACATTCAGTTTTGATGTACAGGGGGAGGCTCTTCCATTAGTTGCCTGGACTCTTTCAGTGGAGGAGAAATAATAATGCAGAACGTTAAGAGGTAGCATTTAAGTGTGCCTTTCATGGACAAAGTCAAGTATGTCTCAAATTCAGTCCAAAGCAAAATTCAAAATTTTTGAGACATAGAAATTGTATACCTTGACACTGCATTTGTTTACCATTGCCATATAGATTATGGTGGCCAAAATAATCCAAGATTTAAAGAGCTCTTGGATTTTAAATTCTTCACTCTAATACTTTTCTTTCTTTTCAAAATCAGCAAATTAAAATCACTCCAAAATCTATGCTTTTTTTCCCTGAGAACATGGATCCTACTCATATTTCCACAGTTAAATAAGACCACTGGCTTATTAAGAAATAAGTAGAGAAAGTTTATTGTATTCCTCTCCAAGATAGTATACATAACATGAGATAGAGACTATGTTATAACTCTTACTGGGTTGGGAAGAATGCTGGTTAGGTGGCTTGGAATGACAGAGTTAATGTCCTTATGATACCATAAAGTGTAATGTTAAGAAATGATTCATTGACTGGACACTAAAAATGCTAAAGGGCATGGAGATGTTTCACTTACTATATTGAACTGTTGGTGAAACTCCACCCCATTGCAGAAAATTGGGCAAAGAGTTCTAATTGCAGAACTGTACTGTGAAATCAGTGCATTACCAACAGGAACAGGAGATAATAAAAAGAGAGACCAAAGAAAATCCAGAGCTCCTTCACCAGCAGTAAAACTCACAAAATCTTTTTGATTTCACTGAGAAATATCTTCACTCAATGTGAGTTTCTAGCAAATAGATATAATCAATTTCAGATGGTCTATAATTGTTCTGTCCTGTGTGAAAATGTAGATATTGAGCACGGTTGTGGACTGAGTTTGTTTCCTCAAATTTTCCTACTGCAGCCTTAACCCCCAATGTAATTATACTTGGAGATGAGGCCTTTAAGGAGTTAATTAAGGTTAGATGAGATCATAAGGGTGGGACCGTAATCTAATAGGATGCTTGGCCTTACTATTTGTTTTTTTATTTTTCTTTAACTTCAGAGAGAGAGGAAGGGGTGGGGAGGGTAGAGAGGGAGAAACATCGATTGGTTGCCTACCATATGAGCCCTGAATAGGGAACTGAACATACAACCCAGGCATGTGCTCTGCTCAGGTATTGAACCTACAAACTATGAACCTTTTGGTTTATGGGATAATGCTGCAACCAACTGACCCACAGCAGCCAGGGTGGTGTACATCCTTATGAGAAGAGAAAGAGGCACCAGCGATGTGTATCCACAGAGGAAAGGCCATGTGAGGACATAGCAGGAAAGTGGCCATCTGCAGATCAAGAAGAGAGGCCTCTGGAGAAAGCAAACCTGCTGACACCTCAAGCCTTAACAACTGTAAGAAAATAAACTTCTGTTGTTTAAGCTCTAGTGTGTGATATTTTGTTATTGCAGCTCTAGCAGACTAATATAAGCACTTTGAGAAAAACAAAAACAAAAACAAAAAACAAAGCAAACAACAAAATGGCCCATGTCATCCAGATTTGGACTTGTGTTATCAGCTAGGCTACGGTGTTGCTACAGGGTGACCTGACACTCACAGTCAGGGCTTGGTGTTCTGTTGCCCACCACCTCACAAAACTTTAACAGTGCCACTCTGATCATGATAGATCAAGATGAAAATAAGACTACAACATACTCATGTCTGAACACAGATAAGACATGAACATTGCCCAAACCTCAAAATACCAAGACATACCCTCTCCTGTCTCTACTAATTACAGCTTTAGCTTTAGTCTTCCCTCTCTATAAAAAGTTTATTGAGATATCCAATCATAAATTTCTCCTTTTTTTTTCTGAGAGCACTGAATCCAGTATGAACCTGTGCTTCTTGTACCATCATGAAATCATCCAACTGAAGTCCAAATCCTATAGCCAGCCCTTCCTAACATCCCCATTTGCTGAAGTGTTCCATGGCTTCCCATAATGGGTGTCCTTCATTGCTGCAAGTTATGAATCCAATTTCTTCAATTATAGGTATACATTTGGTGGTCTTTTGCTAAAACACATTAGCAATTTGAAATGAAGCTTCTTGCCCTGGCTGGTGTGGCTCTGTGGACTGAGTGCCACCTATGAACCAAAGGGTCAGGGGTTTGATTCCCAGTCAGGGCACGTGCCTGGGTTGGGGGCCAGGTTCCCAGTGCAGGGTGGGCAAGAGGCAACTACACAATGATGTGTCCCTCCCTTCCCCTGTCTAAAAAGAAAACCTTAAAAAAATGAAATGAGGCTTCTTGAAACTGAGATGTATTATAAGTACAAAATACACACCTGATTTTTAAATACTCAGTATGAAAAAATAATATAAATATTTCATAATTTTTATTGATTATATTTATAACATTTTATATATATTGATCAATATATTATTAGATGTAAAATCATGTTTTTTAACATATTGATACTAGAAAATTTGAAATTACTTATGTGACTTTGGTTTTATTTCTGTTGAACAACATAGGTTTATAATGCCCCATGATAATTCTGACCGTGAGCAGCTTACTATCTTTTTCCTTTAAAGGAGTTTATTGGTCAGATTAGGACATACTGCTCTGTGGTAACAATCAATTCAAAAATCTCTGTAATTTAGCAACAAATGTTTATTTCTACCAAGCACCTAATCCTTTGTGCGTTTGGACAACTCCCCAGAGCCACTGTCCTCCGTTTAGAGCCTCAGGGATTTATTGAGATTTTATCTCTGCATTAGCAGAAGATGAAGGTTGGGGAGGGGGCCGGAGAGTCTTGCACAAGTAAATATGTGCGAGACTAGATCCAGTTATGGATTAACACATATGGATTAACCAGATCCAGTTATGTGTTTCTGCTTAACTATAGGGCAGGGAGAGAGTGTAATCTTCCCACATGCTCAGAAGAAAGGGAGGGTGAGACTCGAAGTTGAAGAACAGTAAGAACATTTACCATAAGGGGAGAAATGTAAATATAAATGCATGTTCTAGGTCTTAGTTTAACACAAATGTATGACACTCGATATAAAAAGATCTTTACATTTTCCAATTTAGTTTCCATGATATTTTCAAATGAATGTAGTGTGTGATTACCAATAGTTCATAGTTTCTTATCTCTTTTTTCATTCCAAGATGAACTTTAAAACTAAGTTCCAACTTTGTCTTATACTAGTATGTAATGATTAAATAGAAAAGAACATTTCAAAATCACTGATATTCTTAAGTTGGTTGATCAGCCTCTATACAGCTATATCTACATCTGTTTCCATCTCCATACACACATATGCACATACAAATTACTTTATTCAACAAGGTTTTGTAACATAAATAGCAAATGTGATGCTGGGGATTTCATTAATTTGAATCTTAGCATCTGCAAGAGGGACTCCTAAAATGCAAGCAAACTTGCCTTTCTTATCTTCAAAGGTCTCCCCTTAGCATCAGGTAGGTTTTTTTGTTAGTAAGCCCAGGGGAGGGAGGAGGGCCTGACAAGCTTTCTCCTCCCCTTTTGTGGCTGAACTGAGAAAGCTGCTAGTATGACTAAGATTACCAATGTAGATCAGTAGGTTGACTTTTGGAGGAGGCAATCCTATGGCTGTGTGGGCTATAAGGAAGAGGGGGGACCCAGCATTTGATCTCACTCTCGCACCCCCTCTTTCTCTCCTCTCTTTCCAGGACCTGCACTGCCTCGTAGACAGCCAGCCTCCAGCGCACGGCCTGAGAGAAAGGAGCTGTCCGTTCAGTACCAGGGCCACGTGCAACCTGCCCGCCAAAACACAAAGAACTGAAATATTAATTTAAAAAAAGCCAATCTGCTCAATCCTCCGCCCGCAGGCAGGCTCTAACGGAGAACCGCATATGCTTTCCCTTTTCCCCTCAATAAATCTTCATGTGGGCATTAAAATACCTAAAAGGATTAGTCATTAAATGCTTGTACATTTGGCTTTAATTCACGAGAAACTGTATGTCACAGGGTTCCATCAGAACTGCAGTTTAATCTAATTTGTAGTATTTGTGTAAATGCTTTATTTCTTTTGCTGGTTGTTCCAGAGGATAATATTAATATCCCAAGTGTCCAGAGGGAGAAGGTTAACACACCAGCACAGAAATGAGCTGGATGCTGACTGATGTATTAAAAAAAAAAATCAAAGCTTCTTTTAAGGTAAAACACAAAAAAGAATAAATGGAAGGGTGGCTTTTCCTTCTCAAGCTGCATTTATTATTATTATTATTTATTTGATCTTAAGGTAATAAGGAAAATGTGTTTTGTGAAAAGGATTTTTGCACTTCAGTTGGGTATGCTGTCCTTAATATCACATTCAAAAGCTGTCTATGTGGAAAGAGTGAAATAGTTTTCAATGGATTTAATTGCAGAATCATTCTTATTTCCTTCTGAGGAGTGTCTGTTGTAGGATCAACATCCAGTCCAGTTGGGTGAGCCATTCCTTCCCCCACACCCCTTGCCAAGCACTTTGCCTTCCACTGAACTACTGCGGCATGTATAGTCTGTATTATGCATTTACATTTGGCCCTGGTAACTTACTTTTTGGAGCTCCTAGTTATTTTTGCACGAGGTTTTTATAACTTTACTGGACAGTAAGTTCCCAGGCTAAAAGGCATAAAAGCCTCAGCACTTTTGAGACAATGATTTTATTCATTAAACACTTATTTATTGATGACCTGCTCTTTGTGATAGGTAATCAATAAATTACCTACTACTGATTTTTACTGACAGTATATTTTCTGAAATTATTTTTGATGACATGTTTTGGACACAACCTAAGTTAATGAAAGAAATGCTTAATTTAGATTAATTTGTGCTGTCTTTAGCCAGAATACAAGCTAATGCATTCATTTAAAATGCATTTTAAAAAAAGTTCGTGTAAATTTTAGTAGACTCAGTTTTAACTATACAATGAGATATTTGAATATGAAGTCACTACTTGATTACTTAAACTTATCTGTTGGTGGAAAGTAGCCTCGATTGGCAGCATCCGTTTCAATCAGGTTTTTCCTGTGTTCATTACATATTGCACGCCATAGAAGATGATGTTTCCTCTACCAAGTAGGAATGTTACCGGTTTATAATCTATTTGAATATTGTTCAGGTGGTGAAAAAGATGATAAATGGACAGTTTGAGGCATTCTTTAGATGGGGAGTTTTTCTAAATGAGATTTAAAATAGCAGCATTTACAGTTGAGCCAGTGCGTGTTATTACACACGATAAAAGGATGAATGTCTGTGTTCGTGGTTAAAGGGCACACACAGAAAGTTACATAGGTTTATTTTCTCTTCCTGGTTTAGTCACTGATTTTCACACTCACAGCAAATCTCTTAGTCTCTTAGACCATTTTTTTTTTTACATTAGGCAGATATACCAGGGATCTTCAAGATTTCTTCATGCTCCGGTCTTCTGTGAGTCTAACTGAATATCTGCAGCTTCTGAAGTCTTCATCATGCATTTTATCATGATATTCATATGTAGGGTAAGTGTTTTCTTTGAGTCAGTCTTTTTGTTTGTTTTTAATACAGATATAAATAATATGGAAATTTGAGTTAGCAATCAAAGCTGAAATCAGAATTATTATGACTTTTATTATTTTTTTCGGATAATTTAAACTTTATTTGTAATTTTTATTCCTATTTCTTTTATTTCATACTCTTGCTGAATAACTAATCTTTGTCAAAAAATAAATGATTATTGCTTTTTTAAAACTTCAAAATAATAAATGATTACTATTAAATATTTTTTAAGTCTTGAGGATATATTTTTATTGATTTTAGGGGGAGAGAGAGAGAGATGAGAGACATGATCACTTGCCTGGGTACTGTCAGGAACAAAGGTATGTTCCCTGACTGGGTACTGAACTACATACAACCTTTTGGTGTATGGGCCAACTAACCGAACCACCTGGCCAGGGCTGATTATTATTGCTTTTTTGAATAGTCAGTCAGTCAGGACCATGACTTGATATATTTATCATTGAAGTTATATTTTAATTTGAAGAGACCAGTTATATAAAATTAAAATTATTCTGATACTCTATGCTAGTTTCCATCTTTTTTAGATGTTTAAATTTACACTAAACAATTAAATAATTGGTAAGCCCTTTTATATTTGTATCCATATTTTATTAGATAATTAGGAAGGCATTAGAAAGTGACTAAAACATAATTTTCAATATTTAGGGGAACTCACAACCTAGTGGGGAAGCAGTATCCACATATAGAAAAAGTTAATTAACAATATAAAACCAATTGTAATGAATGTCAAAATGTGGGAACAAAATGTAACATCATGAAGTATGGAAGAGAGTGTAGTGGGGCTTTTTTTGGCCTTAGTGAAGAGGAACATTCTACAACAATATAGTCATAGCCTAGGTGTTGATATGTTGCATTAACAATCAAGGTCTCAGTGTCATAACATTTACTTACATTTTAATCTCTAACTTTTCTTTACAGATAATTTTATTTTCCCACTTTTATACTGGAACATGCTATCACTTTGTCCTTCATATATAGCTTTTTTTTCTTTCCAGGAAACTCTCATGTTTTCTTTGCTCCTCAGAAGGAAATGATACTCTCATTCAAAACATAAACCTGAACTTCCCACAGGGTGGTAACTGGATAAGGGAATTACATTAGGGCAGAAGTGTGGGTCATATTATATCAAACAAAAAACATGAGTCTAGAATCAAGTTTGGTAAATTTTGTTTGAATTTAATCATTTTAAGTCTAGCTCTGTAATTTAAAAGCTTCCCTAAATAAAGATAATCTTCTCATCACTGAACAGTAACTTGAGTTTCTTTTGAAGGAATAAACTTGCAAAGAGAGTACCACAGACTCAGAAATTAGACTTGATCTGGAACACGTTGAGGTGAGTAAATTAAAATATTGACAATTAAAATATGTCAACCATAGAATTGGTTATGCAAGATTTAGACTTAAGGATTCTGTTTTTTAACTAGCACATCATTTCTAATGCATTGGTAATTCTAGGGAGAGAAAATTTGGGGGAGGAAATGATCTACAAGACTATTTAATATCATCTGTTGTCTACAAAAATGCATACCATTTACATCTAATTTGTATTTTTAACAATATTTTGAGAAAGTTCTTGCTATGACAAATGTTTTTTTGCTAATATATTCTGTCTGTTACATTTGATATATATTTACAAACTCTGAAAAAAGAATTTAGGGTAAAGGACAAATAATAACTTAAAAATACTTATTATATGATATATAGTAGGTTTTTTTTTAAATTTATTTACTTATTTTTAGAGAGAGGGGAAGGGAGGAAGAAAGAGGAGAGAAACATCAGTGTATGGTCGCCTCTCACTCGCCCCCTACTGGAGACCTGGCCCGCAACCCAGGCATGTGCCCTGACTGGGAATTGAACTGGCAACCCTTTAGTTCACAGGCTGGCACTCAGTCCACTGAGGCACACTAGCCATGGCTATAATAGTTTTTTAAAAATAACATTTAAGCTGCAGTCTTAGATCTCAAAATATGCGATGTGTTCCCAGACTCAGTATACATATATATATGTATATGTATATATATGTGTATATATATATATATATACACACACACAAACTTAGCACCTGATTCCAAAAATATAATACTACATCATGTGGTGTTCTTAAAACTTGCCCATGGAATCTTTTACATGCTTTCCATCAAGAAGTGTGTGTGTGTATATTGCTTATTCAATTTTTTATTTTATTGAATTTATTGGGGTGACATTGGTTAATAAAATTACGCAGGTTTCAGGTGTACATCATCTGCATGTTATATTGTGTGTTTACCACCACAATTCAAGTCCCCTTCCATCACCATTTATCTCCCATTTACCCTCTTTACCTCTTTCCACTCCCTTTTGTGTTACTTATTCTTGAATCTGGCTGACTTTGGTGATTCTTTTCAACTAATAGAATGCTGTGAGAGTGATTGTGCATGACTTCCCAAACTGGAAAAGCTTCTGTCTTGTAGGCTAGGACACTTGCTTTTGAGCTTTTTATTTTTCTTGTTCATCCCAGGAATTTCTACAGTGTTCTAAACTCACTTAAAGTTGGGAAGAAGCAATAAGTGATTGCTAGAGTTTTGTCATATTCTCTATGCAAACTTTTAAAGTAGTTTAAGGAGGTCATTACTCTTGTTTTTTCCTATTTTTGTACATTTGTGTCTCTGTCTTTCTTCTGATGCTCTCCACTAGAGATTTTAAAGTCTCTAAGTCATCCTCATTCCATGTGAAGGTGAACAAAAGGATATGGTTTTCTTCATGAAGTTTACTACTACTACTACTACTATTACTACTACTACTACTACTACTACTACTACTACTACCACTACCACTACTTTTAAGATGCTCGGTCCAACAGCTGATCATGGTGGTGCCTACCATGGTGTTTGACTCCAACCTGCCTTTCTTGGAAAATACACACCTATCTTTGCCTTACTTGGTTCCCACAGAAATGAAGTTCTTGATAATAATTGCTTTTGGCACATCCTATATTGCATATATTGTCTTAACTCCTTTATATATGTTGCCTTTTTTACTTATCACCAAAATTCTATGAAGTAGTCATTATTGTTATCCATAATTCATAGATAAAAACAGTCTTATAGAGATTGTCGCTAGCTCAAGTGAATACATAGTAAGGCCAGGAGCCAGGATTTAAACCTAACTGTCTTACTCCAGAGTCTGTGATGATCTGTGTTTCATTTCCTCAGTCTTGTTAAGCAACATGCAAACAAATGTGTGTATTGCTTATTCAATTTTTTATTTTATTGAATTTATTGGGGTGACATTGGTTAATAAAATTACACAGGTTTCAGGTGTACATCGTCTGCATGTTATATTGTGTGTTTACCAACAC
This sequence comes from Carollia perspicillata, assembly GCA_004027735.1. NCBI lineage: Eukaryota > Metazoa > Chordata > Mammalia > Chiroptera > Phyllostomidae > Carollia > Carollia perspicillata. The sequence goes on from PVKM010005248.1 coordinate 47,413, forward strand.
AAATCAAGTCCCCTTCCATCACCATTCATCTCCCATTTACCCTCTTTACCTCTTTCATGCAAACAACATGCAAACAACAGGCATGCCTTGCTGCAGCAATTATGGAAACCTGTATGGAGATTCCTCAAAAAAGTAAAAATAAAACTACTGTATGATCTAGAAGTTTTATCTCTGGGTATATATCCAAAGGAAATAAAATTACTCTCTCACCCTGGCTGATGTAGCTCAGTGGATTGAGCGCGGGCCTGCGAACCAAACAACCACGGTTTGATTCCCAGTCAGGGCACATGCCTGGGTTGCAGGCCAGTTCCCAGCAGGGAACACGCGAGAGGTAAGCACACATTGATATTTCTCTCCCTCTCTCCTTCCTTTCCCCTATAAAGATTTTTTTTTAATTTTAAAAATTACTCTCTCAAAGAGATATCTGTAGTTTCATGTTCATTGTAGCATTATTCATATTAGCCAGATATGGAAACAACCTAAATATTCATCGGTGCATGAATCAGTAAAGAAAATGTGGTGTATGTATACAGTGAAATATCACTCAGTCTTTAAAGGGAAGGGGATTCTGCCATTTGGGACAACATGGATAAACTTAGGAAACTTTATGATTAGTGAAATGAACCAGATACAGCAAGATGAATACTGTATAATCCTATTTACATGTGCAATCTTAAGAAAAAAAGAGCTGAACTCATAGTTACAGGGAGTAGAGGGGAGGAGATATGGGAAGTTATGGTTTAATGGGTACAGAGTTTTAGTTTTGCAAGATGAAAAGTGTTCTGGAAAAGGATGATGGTTTTGGTTGCATAACAATATGACTATACTTAATACCAGTGAACTGTACACTTAAAATGGTTAAGATACTAAATTTTATGTTGTGTGTATCTTATCGCAGTAAAAAATTGGAAAAAAATTAAAGAAAATTATGTGTTTTCATGTATTTGCTTTCTTATTCGTATGGTGGTTATCTCTCAGCTTCAACCAAGCAGAAGATAATACCCCAGATGTGAAAGGAGAACAAGATGGCAAGCACGTGGGCTGTTGAATGACCACACTGAACATACCTGCTCCACTGGTGTGAGCCACTTTTTATATGCACCGTTATGTATGAGAGAAGTAAACTACTCTCTCATTGGAGCCATTGTGTTTTCAAATTTCTTTGGGCCCACAGTTTAGCCTCTAAAATAATCAAGTCAGTCTTTGAAGGTCAGCTCTAATAGCAAAAGAAGGAAGACTAGGGAAATTAAATAATTAGTATGATATGTAAATCTGCCAGTCTTCATGTTCCTTGATTGCTCTATGGCACCA
>PVKM010005249.1:7041-31317 GCA_004027735.1 Carollia perspicillata
TATAGCTAAAATGCACAAAGAAATGGCTTACATTATGAAATCAATTGGTATATGTCTCTGATTAGAAACTGGCTCTATTTTTTCATTTATTCATTAACTATCATTTACTGTATACTAGATCAGGTGCCACACTAAAGACTAAATTAAGGATATGAAAGAAAGGCATTATTCTTGCTTTCTTGGAATTTAAAACTGAGATATAATTATAATGTAGAGTGATATAATCTATACAGAGATGGAGAGGAAGCTAAGGGCACAAATTCATAGTGAAGCTACCTATCAATAATGGATATATTAGTCAGGGTTCTCTGAAGAAACAGAATTAATAGATTATAGATAGATAGATACATATATACATACATAGAAATATATATATGTTTCTTTTGATCTAACATATATTAGATATATATCTAATATATAATATTAGGTAGATATTATATATTATATATTTCTATACATAATACATATTTTATATATTTCTATCTATCTGTATATAGATAGATAAATAGAACTATATCTATAGATTTCTCAGATATATATTTCCATCTATCACATATACATATATATATATACACACACATATATATGTGTGTGTATATATATGTGAGGGAGGGAGAGAGACACACAGAGAGAGAGAGAATTAATAAGGAATTGACTCAAATGGTTATGGAGGCTGAGAAGTCCAAAGATCTGCAGTCGGCAAGCTGGAACCCAAGAGAGCCAATGGTGTAATTCCAGTCCAAGGGCAGGAAAAGACCAGTGTCTCGACCCAATCAATCAGGCTAAAGAAGTTCCCTTTTACTCAGCGTTTTTTTTTTGTTCTTTTCGGGTCTTTAATTGATTGAGTGAGACCCACCCACAATCTGGACAACAATATGCTTTATCCTGCTCTACTCACACAAATGTTAATTTCATCCAGAAACACACCCAGAATAATGTCTGACCAAATGTCTGGACAACCCATGGCCCAGTCAAGTTGACATATAAAATTAACCATCACATTGGGTTAGATTAAGAAGGATTTCTGAAGGAAGAGAATTCTAGCCTAAACACTGAAGAATAGTGCCTCCTAAATAGAATATTACATTACTACTTCCTCATAATTAAATTGTGCCACTTAAGTATATATGTGCCTTCAGAAATGAATGTTTGCTTCCATTTTTAAGGGAAATTATTGGTTCTTCATTTATTGGGTTAAAATCCTAGAGAAGCTGGTATAAGAATTGAATTTATAAAATAAAGCTATCTTATGGCATATAGCTATTATATTAATAGAATATATAATAATTTCATTTCCACACAATAAGTACTGGTTTTACCTAGATTACTTTATTTTAGGCTGCTGGTTCTCAATGAGGTGTTTCATTATTGAGAAACATACATTAAAAAACTTAATTGGAAATAAACTTTTCAACTCACCACAAAAATAGGTGCTCTTTCCAAAAATTTGAAGAGAGATCCTAACTGAGGTAATCTTTAAGAAGTCAGAATTTTATTTGAGTGATTACAGGTAAACAGACAAAACTTCTGAGGCATTTTCATTTTAAAAAAGCAGCTAGAAAATATTAAAGTTTTTGTTGGTTTCCATATTTTATATAGAGAAGTACATCTATGTGTTCAAAATCACTGTTTCCTGTTAGATACTTTGCTTCTCCCATCCCCACCCATGCATTCCACCTTAAGCTTTCTTGATTGTAAAGTATTGTTGCTAAAAATGCACTGCTTCTTGTGGAAACACAAAGAAACCCTCCTGTTATTTAGAAGAAGGCATGGAAGCTTTTTTCCTTGATAACTCATGTGCCATTGTTTTCTTCATTTTTCCTTTTGTTAAGTTTTGTCAAAAATAATCTTTACAGATGTTGTAAAAATTTATTGAGACTGTTTTATAGCCCGATATGGTCTATTCTGCTAAAAGTGTAATTACACTTGAAAATAATATGATTCTACAGTTGTCTAATTTATTAAATATAAATGAAGTCAAGATAGTACTACTGTTCAGATCTTCTATGTCTATATTGATTTTTTTTTCTTCTAGTCCTATCAAATACTGAGAAAGTTGTTTTAAATCTCCAATGGTGATTGTGTAATTGTCTATCTGTTAATTATGTAAACTTTTGCTTCATATCATTTTAAACTCTTGTTGTAATTACTATATCTTCTTAATGAATTGACTAATTTATTTTCATGAAGTATTTCTCTTTATCTCCAGTAGTATTTTTCTTTGAATCTATTTTACCTGACATTAATATACCCACTCCAATCTTCTCACTTTTTAAGGTATAATTTATTAATTTTTAGAGAGAGAGAAAGGGAAAGAGAAAGAGAGGGAGTAAAACATCTAAATGAGAAAGGAACATCAATTGATTGCCTCTCGCCTGCTCCCTGAGAGGGGACCAAACCCACAATCCAAGCATGTGCCCTGACTAGGAATCAAACCAGCGACCTTTCAATCTGCAGGATGATGCCTGGTCAGGGCAGCCTTCTTATTCTCAATATTTTAATGGTATATCTTTTTCATTTCTTTTTACATTCAAAATATCTTGGTGTTTTTTTTTTTTAATTTAAAGTGTGTCCCATAGAGTCAGTATGTAGTTGGATTTCATGTTTATTCAGATATCTCAGGTCTTTTAATTGTAGTGTTTTGATCATTCATGATTGATATAATCATGGAAATGGTTGAAGGCAGAAACACGCTCCTTAAAGATACCCATTTCCTAATCCTCAGAACCAGTGAATATGTTACCCTGCATGGCAAAAAGGACTTTGAAGATATGATTAAGATTAACAACATTGAAACTGGATGATAATCCTGAACTATTTGGATGGGCCCATCCTCATCTTATAAATTCTATAAAGCAGAGAACCTTTCTCAAGAGATGTAACCCCAGTGGAAAGTTCGGAGAGGTGGAATATGAGAAAGACTTAACTGGCTACTGTTGGTTTTGAGGATAAAGGAGAGGAGCCAACACAGCTGGTGGCATCTAGTTCTGGGAACGGCCTTCAGTTTGCATCGAGAAGAAAAACGGGGGCCTCAGTCTTACAGCCTCAAGGAACTGATTTTCACCACCAACCCAAATGATCAGGAAAGAGATCCTCTTCTAGAAATTTCAGGAAAAAATCTACCTTGATGACACCTTGAATTCATTTCACTGAGCCCCGTGCCATGTTTCTGACCTACAGAGAACGATAAGATAATTAGTTTGCGTTGTTAAAAGCCACAGCGTGCCCTGGCTGGTGTAGCTCAGTGGATTGAGCATGAGCCTGCAAACCACGAGAGGCAACCATACATTGATATTTCTCTCCCTCTCTCCTCCCTTTCCCTCTAAAGATAAATAAATAAAATATTTTTTAAAAAGCCACAACGTTTGCATAATTTGCTATGACTACAATAGAAAATCAATGCAAATTTTAGTCCTGAAAGTAGTGTAAAAAGTAAGTAGAGCCAGTCTGAAGTGCATATATTCTCCCTTGCCCTAGCCCCTAGCAAACACCATTCTTTTTGTCTTTACAGATTTTACTACTCTAGGTACCTATTTAAAAGGGACCACACAATATTTGTCTTTTCACTTAGCATAATGTCCTCAAGTTTCATCCATGTGGCAGCATTTATCAGAATTTTCTTCCCCTTTAAGCTCCAGTACTATTTCATTGTATGTATGAATTATATATTTTTTATACATTCATCTATTCACGGACACTTGGGTTGCTTCCACCTTTTGGCTATTATGAATAATGTTACTATGAACAGGAGTGCTGTTTTTCTTTTTCTTAAACAATACTTTGAAGGTGTAAAAACCATTTTAAGCTTGCAGGCCAATTTGGCCCATGGGCCAGAGTGTGCTGCCTTCTGAAACGAGGTCCTTGAGACTGTTGTTGTTACTGTTGTTGTATTTTTTACCCAAGATATTTTCTATTGTTTTTTCAAGTTCAATGACTCTTTCTGCTATACCCATTTTGCTATGTCCAACCATATATTTCAGAAAATATATATTTTTTTTAGTTCTAAATTTTTCAGGTGTTTTGATTCATTGTAAACACTTTTAGTTTTGGGTTTATCAATGAATTATAAAAGTCATTTTAAAGTCTTTGTTAGTTCCAACATCTGTTTCATTTTGAGGTTGGTCTTTGTGCATATTTTTTTCTTGAGGCTGTTTTGGTTTGGTTTGTTTGGGTTTGGTTTTGCTTATGCTGGATAATTTTTCACGGTCAAAGTTAAATTCTAGAGATTTTGAATTTTGTTATTTTTCACTGATGTGTTGTTTCCTTTTAGCTGATAAATACAAGGGTGGGAAGAAGTAGGTTTATAGTTGCGAGTGTGCAAAACACAGTTTATTCTTGTAATATAATTTATTTATTATTATATTACTGATTATTATTGACCTACTTTTGCCCATCCCTGTGTTCTTGACTTGGCCTAATCACCTCCTCTATTTCTGGAGCAGTAGCTCCCTTCTGTTTGGATATTTTATTAGTGCAACTGCTTAGCCTCTGTCCCACATGCATAGTTCTGGGGTCAAAAGAATGGGGTAAAGCGGGTTTTAGGAATGGATTGTTTGACTCATTCTCTTCTGGGATTCCCCAACTCTCTTCAGCATTCACAGTTCTCAAGCTTCAGCTTTCTGATTGCCCAACCAGAGAGATGATTGGGTTTTTTCATGTGTGTCCGGCCGCAGCTCTGCTTACCGCATGGGCTGCACTTAGCACCAGACCCAGAGCCCTAGAGAGAAAAACAGAATATAGACCTCCAGCTTCCCTGTGAGCATGCACTCCTCAGCGCTGTGTGTTTACTTCTGTGAACTCTCCTTTAGAGAGTTACCCCTTCAGAAAATTGTTTTTTGTATGGTCTGGTTTTATAGTTATTTTCCACAGGGGTATCATCAAGTAGGGTCTTATCTGTGTCTATTTGTACAGATTTAATCAAAGATTAATAAGTTGCAGTCATTGTAATAGCTGGGAGGCTACATTTTTCTATATTTTGTGCAGAAAGTAATTAACTGCTCCCTCCTCACTCTCATGCATTGATTAAGAACATTATTTTGGTGACTTAATGCTCGGGAAGAGTCCTTGTGAACCAAAGAAGTAAAATCACTAAGAACAAGGCAATTCCATAAAGAAGGAAATGACTAGAAAGTTCACCAGCATTCATATCTACCAGCATTCATAAGATTCATATCTACCAGCACTCATAAGATTTGGAATTTAGTACTCCAAAAGCTGTTTTTATTTAACAACCTAAGGATTAGTAATATAACATAAAATGTGGCGAATACAGCATACACACAAGACCTTCAATGTACTTATTATTCAAATACTTGTTTTTGAGAATAGTATGATGCTATTTTAAGAAAATTTGCACTTACATTATTTCCCCTAACTTATTTCTTAAATTAGAGAGTTGATAAAGTGTGAGTGGAAAATAATCTGTTGCTACATTGGGAGAGCCATTACAATATTCAATATCTTTATATTAAACAGTGATTTTTTATGTTTATGTAGAGAAAAAATAAAATAGTATCACTAGTGTGCTCAACAATGTGGCACTTCTGAGTCTAGAGAATTTAAGGGAAAAAAGATAATTACGTATCTAAGAATTCAAAGCAATTTAAAATTATTTGTCCCATATTAATTCTGAAGTTGTTTGTGTCTTGGTTACATTTTACTTCTGTTGCCAAGTCAGTGTTACCTCAAAGAAACATTTATTTCAGAGACCTCAAATAAAGTGGAATTATCTTTTTAATAAAGGCCATAAGTGCATAGTTCAAAGAATTTTCATAATTGAAAATGAACTTACTTAGCCAGACCACAAGCAAAAATAGAATACTACCACTGTCTTAGATGACCTTTTTTTCTTGTCTTCGTACAGTAACTATTTTGCCCTCATTATAAGCACTATTAGATGTCTCTCACAGCATAGGTTTGTTCAGGCTGTTTTTGAAACATGTATAAATGCAGTCCTACAAAAAGTGTTCTTTTCTGACTTTTGCCTCAACATTATGATTATAAATGTTAGTCATGTCGTGTGTAGCAATAATGTATTCATTCTCACTGATTTGTTCTATTGTATTAATTGCTATATTTATTTACTTATTATACTTAAATTGAACATCTAGTTTATTTCTAGTTTGAGGCTATTACAGAAATATTGTTGTGAAAATCCTTATACTTTTTTGGTGTACATTTGTACGTATTTTGATTGGGAATATACATACACCTGGAAGTTCTAGATTATAGGATAATCGTATATTCAACTTACTAGATACTGCCATTTTCTACATTTATTCTGTCCAGTTACACTCTCAACAACAGTGTTTGAGAGTTTCCATGGTTCTGGATTTTTGCCAGCACTCAGTATCATCATTTATTTTTCACTTTAGTCACTTTAGTTGATGTGCAGTGACAAACTTTGGTTTCATTTTGCATTTCCATAATAACTAATATGATTAGAATATTTTCATAGGTTTGTTGAACACTTTTGGGATGTGACTGTTTACTTCTTTTGCCCATTACATTGATTTTTCTTCCTTTTTATTAGTAGTAGTTATTTATATATTTCATATATAAATCCTCTGTAGATTATGTGTGTTTTATATTATAAATGTCTTTCCCCTTTCTGTGGCTTGTTCTTGACTTTTTTGGTGAATATGGTTCTCAATTTTAATGTGACCCAGTTTATCAGTTTTTATTTTTATAATTAATTCTTTGTACTCTTTTAAAGATATTTTTACACACTCCAAGTTCATGAAGATATTTTCCTATATTATCTTTCAGAAAGTTTTTATTTACCTTTCATGTTTTTATTTGGTGTGAAGCTTGGGCTCAAGAGTCATTTTTCTTCATACAACTATCTAACTGACCTAGCTGTTTTAGAAAAGGCATTATTTCCTCCACTATAATGTGGTATATTATTTATGATAATCATATATCAATATGTATGGGTCTGTTTTTATAATCTCTGTCCTGTTTTATTTCTATTATGGTTTATTTTTCTCACCATATGTGAATAACTTTGTCTTAATTATTGTTGCTTAATAATAAATCTTGGTATCTGATACTGTAAACCTGTATTCAGAATTATAAGAATTATTTTAGAATAAATTTATCAATTTTAAAAATATATTTGTATTTTTATTACAGTTGTAGAAAATCCATAAGTCAACCCAAGGAAAACTGACATTTTTTTCAGTAGTTTCTTCAAACTATGAATATGCTATATCTCATTAGTTTATATCTTTAATTCTTGTCAATAAACTTTGGTTATTTTCAGTGTAAGAGTCTTATATATTTTACTATAGTTTTTATGATGTTTTATACTATTGTAAATAGCAGCATTTTTAAATTTTATTTTCCAGTTGTTTATTGATGGCACATAGAAATAAAAAGGATGAATATTGAAATTCATTCCTTGATCTCTTATACCTGACAACTTCCAATTAACTGATTTATTGATTTATATTCTCATTTCAACTGCTCCTCCCCCATTTCCATGGCTAATATATTAAATTATATGTCGTAATATCTCCTAGTATATTGTCCTTGTATTTTACCATAAGTAGTTTTCTAACTATTTCTAACTATTATCCCAGTCTTTGGCTTAACATACCTCTATTCCATTTTTGTAAAACCCAAACTAATTATGTCACTCTTCTGATTTAAAATTTTTCGTGTTTCCCAATCCAAAAGAACCTATGCACCCCAATGTTCATAGCAGCACAATTTACAATAGCCAAGTGCTGGAAGCAACCTAGGTGCCCATCAACAAATGAGTGGATCAAAAAACTGTGGTACATTTACACAATGGAATTCTATGCAGAAGAAAGAAAGAAGGAGCTCCTACCCTTTGCAACAGCATGGATGGAACTGGAAAGTATTATGCTAAGCGAAATAAGACAGATGGTGAAAGACAAATACCATATGATCTCACCTTTAACAGGAACCTAATCAACAAAACAAACAAACAAGTAAAATATAACCAAAGACACTGAATTAGAGAACAGGCTGACAGAGTCCAGAGAGGGGGGGAAGGAGGGAATTTCAGGGGAAAAGGGGAAGGCTTTACAGGAACAAGTATGAAAGACGCATGGACAAAAACTAGGGGGGTGGAAATGGGAGGGAGGTGGGGAGGGCTGGATAGGTGGGCTGGGATGGGGGTAAAAGACAGAAAACTGTACTTGAACAACAATTAAAATTAAAAAATTATAAATAAAGATCAAAATAAAATAAAAATGTTTGTGTTTCATAGATAAACCTCCTTAATGTGTATGGTCTTTGATGATTTGATCTCCTAATTTAGCTATGACCCATTACTAAACTGCTAACAGGTACTAAAACAAAGAGTACTCTGTGTGTTTTTCCATGGATCTTCTATTTGTAATCCACTTTCTTCTCATCTGTACCTGATTAACCCTTACTTAGCCTTCAAAACCATTCAAATGGCTGTGCTTCTGAGTAGCCCCTCTGACCTCACCAAGTGGATATAATCACTCTCTCCCCTGTGTTTTGTTTTCACAGCTACAAAAACTGCAGAGCTACTATCTGGTAACATATACTAGTTAATTTTAACTTGATTTACATACAAAAGACAGCTTAATAACATGAAGTTAAACAAACAAAAAAACATCTCTCAAGACAAAGTATATGGTTATGTGGTGACTTCCAAAATCTCCAGTAAAGCATCAATGCTCCCTTCATCTTTTTATTCTGACTTCCTCAGTCTAACTTCCGTCCTCAAGGCCACCTGTTGGTCCCAGAAGCCAACTGGAGAGCTATTGACTATGCCTGTTTTCCAGGCTGCAGGAAGAGAGATGATGATCATGGTAAAGGATGCATCTTCCAATTGTCTTTAAAGAGCATCCCAGGTAGTCCTACAAGATATCTTTGCATACATATTATAGGCAAAAAAAAATCTCATGACCATACTTAGCCAGAAGGATAGGAATATAGTCTATTTGCTAGATTATTTATTGTCCAAAAGATTGTTACTATCAAATAAAAGCAAAATTGATACTGGGTTGACCCCTAACAGTTTATGCCACATTCCTTACTAGGTTATGAGCTTTTTAAGGAGTGCCTAATTATGCCTGATGTGAACAACACAGGGTTTGGCATATTAGGCACATTAAAAGTTTATTGAAGAATGCCTTTCAGACAGTTGAGAAGTATGTGCATATAGATTGCAGCAAGTTATTTCAAGAGATTTACTAGCAATCAGCACTTGAAAAGAAAATATTTTAGATATTAACCTAAGTAGCCAAGTTTTGCCTCACTTTTTAAAATTTGTGAAATTAAAGCCCTAAATGAGAATTCTTACCTAATATTAATTTTATTGATTTGGAGTATATTTAGGCATATTCAGCCACTGAGAGGATTAAGAAAAATATTACAAGAAAGAAAAAGCAATCAGAAACTTTGACTATGAAAGTATGTATAGTCAGTAACTCACTCCAACAGATTTTGGAAACTTTTTTGGAAAGAATATTCATCCTTTAAAGTATTTCAATGACAAAATACTATATAATAGGATAAAACATAGAAGTATAAATGAGTGAAGGGAAAGGTCACGAAATATTAACCTTGTCTGTGGTCCCTGTTTAGCATGAGTGGGCAGATTAAGGTCACAAGAATTGCACCACCAGGAAATGATTACTGAACTTCAAAGTTCTGAAGCTATTAATTTTTGGGCCAATTTTTATAAAACTAATGCCTAATAGTCATTCAGTTTTCTAAATGCAACTATTTATTTTTAAACCTTTCAATTAACTGAGGTTATATTCCTTAATTTTCTGATTAATTATCAGTGGATCTGCAAAGGGTTGGTTTACCCACTGTGTCAAGTAAAAGGGGAAGTGGTACAAATGAAAACACAGTCAATTGACAAAGCCCTATTATTGAAAAGAACCTTTGGGGAACATTCAGAGTATTTTACATACTGGAAGACAAGATATATTGAATTTTTGTCCCACAAAGTACAAGTAACCTCTGCTGACACATTCAATACGTTATTGATCATGTCTGAGATGTCAGACACTGTTTCAGGAGAGTAAAAGAGTCATGCTCTAGATAACACAGAGCCTAGAATCTGGTAGAAGAGACAGATATTAATCAAATAATCACAGCAGTGGATGTACAACTATGAAAAGAGAAGTGAATTGAGTGAAATAAGCATGATATTGTAATAGCATTTATAAAAGAATCCTGAACCAAAAAGGAAGAGAAAGCAGGTTCCATACAAAACTTTCCTAAAGTTAAAACATGACTTTAACACTATTGTTGAGAAATACAAATAATTATTGATTAGGATGCTTTGATTAGTGAGTTGTACTGTTTTAATTCATGTAATAGAGAGTTTAGTGGACAGGATACTTAAAAGCCTGTATTATCAAAGCACAGTAATAAATTACAGGCACTTGACACAATTTTTCAGTGAATTTTGATAGAGAAAATGTCCACCAAAAGGTTTTATTTTATTCTAAGGATCAGGTTTCTAGAGGTTTATCACAACCACTTTTTCCCACCTACATGGAATTTTTCTCATCATTCAGCTGCGGTTCAGGGCATGTTTTATGCTGAAAACAGGAGGAGAAAGGCTCCCTTCAGTTGGTCCCAGAAAAGATCGCTTTAGGCTGTGTTGATTAGTCAACAAAAGCAGCACTTCTGCCAGTTTAGAACTGTGCTCTTCAGTGTGATAGCCACTAGCTAAATATGACTTATTTAAACTTGAAATAAAATTTTTTTAAACTTAAAAATTGTATTTCTCAGTTTCACTAGCCACATTTCAAGTGCTCAATAGCCATATGTAGCCAGTGACTTCTGTATTGAACAACACAGAACATATCTATCGCCAGTAAAATTTCTGCTGTATAGCACTGGTCTAAGTGCATAAAATGGAGTGGCTTGTATGACTCAAAGAAAATGCAGCCTTCAGTCATCAAATGGCCATATAAAATCTACGTTGGTTTGGCAGCAGAGAGCAGAGGGCCCCCAGTGACTAACCTTACATCGATCCATTTTACATGAGACTCTTACCATATTTTATTAAGAAAAACAACAAATTATCATGAAATAATTAAAAAAATAGACACAGACAAGAGTATGGTGATTGCCAGAGGGAAAGGAGGCTGGGAGGAGGTGGAAAAGGGCAAAGGGGAGACAAATGGTGGTGGAAAGGGAGTTGGCTTTGAGTGGTGGGCACACGGTGCAGTGTGCAGATGCCGTGTCATAGAATTATACATTTGAGTCCTACATAATTTTATTAACCAATGTCACCCCAACAAAGTCAATTAAAAAATCTACTTTCCACCTCTGTGTCGAGCCTTTATATTATTAGATATTTAAAAGACAAATCTCATTGAATGTAGTATAATATCAGGTTACATCAATGGTAAAAATAATAATAATAATAATAATAATAATAATAATAATAATAACAACTCCCAACTTCCAGTCATTATACTGGCATGGGTAAACACAGTAACTCACTTCCTCCCACAACCACATCAAAATTACAAGTAAACTACAGAACAACCATCATTCAGAGCCACCTGAAATCTTGCTGAATGGAAGTCCTACAACTATGGAATTAAAGAACAAACCACATCAAGAGTGAAAGGCGGGGTGGAGACACTGAATGGCTGGTTCCACACCCAGGGGTGGTGAATAAAAATCAGGATGGATATCTGAGCTGCAGAGCTCCCCGTGAGGAGCAAGGAGTCCAGGACCACACCAGCACCCCCAGCCCAGGGTTCCAGGACCAGTAAGATAAGTCCCTATAACTCCTGGCTGTAAAAATCAGTAGGGATCGAGGCTGAGGGAAACAGAGGGTTTCTGGAGTCCCAGACAAATCATCTTAAAGGGCCTGAGCACAGACTTACTTCAGCTCACTTTCCCTGAACTGGGGCAGCAGCTTGAAAAGCACCAAAAACAAATGGGGAGGAATGTTCTCCCAGACTGAAGTGCTGGAAGTGGCCATTGTTCCTTTGAGAAGCCCTCCCCACATAAAGCCAGTAGGCAGGTGTCATATCTGAGACTCTATCAACCTGGCTCACACTATTTGTCCCACCCTAGTGATTCCCTCAGGCCCTGCCACACCCAACTTTTGGACCCACCCAGGCTGTTTTCAGTGGCTTTTCCATCTGAATGACTTGTCTTGGCTCATGCTTCAGATTTTCCTAAATTCCCTCAGACAAGTAGCACCTGGCCTCAGCATACCCCATACCTCTCACTAAGCAGTCCCAGTCCTGGCAACAGCAGTGGCCAGGCTTGGTACACAGCTGGGCCTCGACTAGGCCCTCCAAGCCCAGCACAAGTAGCAGCCATCTGCAGATTGCTTTGGAGCTTATGTTGAATAGTACCAGGCAGAACACAGGCTGACCCTGGCCTATACTTCCCAAGAGGCCTCAGAGCCAGTGCACCAAGTAGACAGTTTCAGACCCCATTGAAACAACACCCAGCCACCTCTACATGTGACACACTCAAGGGGTAGACTCAGCAGGCACCAGAGCCCTGCTGAAGTAAGTCTTGTTCTGTGGGGTGGGCCCCCATACAACTGATCATTCACAGTGGTCAGAGGTTGGTGGTTAGTGCTCACAGTCAGTCTTTGCAGCTAAGCAGCCTGAGGGTAAATCTCACCCATTGACATGCCAACCTCAATCAAGGCAGCTCAACTATAAGAGGAGGGTGTACACTGCCCGCACAGGTGGTGCACTTCAAGTGCCCAGCTTGGATGACCCAGGAGGCTGTGCCACTGGACCTGAGGGACACCTATTACATTATGTCACACTACCAACCTGGGAGCCATAGCAGCTCTACCTAATACTTACGAACAAACACAGGGAAGCTGCCACAATGAGGAGAAAAAGAAACATCTCCCAAATGAAAGAATAGAACAAAACTTCAGAGAAAGTACTAAAACAAAATGGGGTCAAGCAATCTACTAAATGCAGAGTTTAAAACACTAGTTATAAGGATGCTCAATGAACTTTGAGGACCTCAACAGCATAAAAAATAGTCATAAATGAAGCATACACTAATTAAAATGAAGAATAATTCACAGGAAATCAACAGTAGAGTGAATTAAGCTAAGAATTAAATTAGCAATTTGGAATATAAGGAAGCAAAAAACATCCAATCAGAACAGCAAAAAGAAAAAGGAATCCAAATGACCTCAAAAACCAAAATTATATTAAACTATGAAAATACTTTAAAACATGGAAATGAGAATACTAAGATTTGTAATGTAATTCCATACTTTTTGTTTTTATCAAGTAATGGATTACTGTTTCTGTTGTATAACATTTTCATCTGGTTGCTAGTAAACCAGACTTAATTGTAACTGTCTGCCACTGTAGAAAATGGTGTGATATCTTAACATTAAATGTTTTAGCATATTGATAAATGCTAGGAACATGATGAATACTTGCATTCTTGTATTTTGTATGTTCATATATTTTTGGGTCTTTTAAATTACAAATTTCGAGAAAGAAAGAATACCATATTGATGAAAACTAGTATCTTAGATGAATATTGTGATGGAATTATATTATTTATGTAATTATTAGTATATTTTATATACAAATATACCATAATGTATATTTGCACACTTCACACATATCACATATAGCCAGTAAAATACCAGAAGATTCTGTAATAAATCATATACTTTGCTTGTAGATTGCTTTTTTGTTTTAAAATTATCAAAATTATTGGTGATCATTGACAAATTATTTGATTTTAAAGTTAGTTTTCTAAATATGGAAATTATGTCCATTTTATTCCCCTAATTTTAAAAGCTGAGAAAATAAAGATAATTTTAATATACTTTATTGATGATGTTATTACAGTTGTCCCATTTTCACCCTTTATTCCCTTCTGTCCTACACAACCCCTCCCACCTGCATTACCCACCTTTAGTTCATGTTCATAGGTCATACATATAAGTTCTTCATCTTCTATATTTCCTATACTATTCTAAACCTCCCCCTGTCTATTCTACCCACCATTTATGCTACTTATTCTCTGTACCTTTCCCCCTCTCTCCCCCTTCCACTCCTCCACTGATAACCCTCCATGTGATCTCCATTTCTGTGATTCTGTTCCTGTTCTAGTTGTTTGCTTAGTTTATTTTGTTTGTTTTTTTTTAGATTTGATTGTTAATAGCTGTGAGTTTGTTGTCATTTTACTGTTTATAGTTTGATCTTTTTCTTAGATAAGTCCCTTTAGTATTTCATACAATAAGGGCTTGTTGATGATGAACTCCTTTAACTTGACCTTATCTGGGAAGCACTTTATCTGCACTTCCATTCTAAATTATAGCTTTGCTAGATAGAGTAATCTTGGATATAGGTCTTTGCCTTTCATGACTTTGAACACTTCTTTCTATCCCCTTCTTGCCTGCAAGATTTCTTTTGAGAAATCTGCTAATAGTAGTATGGGAACTCATTTGTAGGTAACTGTCTCCTTTTCTCTTGCTGCTTTTAAGGTTCTCTCCTTATCTTTACTCTTGGGAAATGTAATTATGATGTGTTTTTGTGTGTTCCTCCTTCGGTCCAACTTCTTTGGGACTCTCTGAGCTTCCTGGACTCCCTGAAAGTCTATTTCCTCTGCCATTTTGGGGAAGTTCTTCATTTTTTTTTTTCAAATAAGTTTTTGATTTCTTACTCTTCCTCTTCTCCTTCTGGCACCCCTATGATTCGGATGTTGGAATGTTTAAAGATGTCCTGGAGGTTCCTCAGAAAGTGCCTCTCCTCATTTTCTTGAATTCTTGCTTCTTCATTCTGTTCTGGTTCAATGTTTCTTTCTTCCTTCTTCTCCAAACCCTTGATTAGAGTCCTAGTTTCCTTCCCTGTAATCTTCACTGTTGGTTCCCTGTAGATTTTTCTTTATTTCACGTAATGCAACCTTCATTGCTGCCTGGGTCTTTTTTACACTGTTGAAGTACCCAGTCAGTTCCTGGAGCATCCTGATAACCAGTGTTTTGAACCATGCATCTGATAGGTTGGCTATCTCCTCATCACTTAGTTGTATTTTTTCTGGAGCTTTGATCTATTCTTTCATTTGGGCCATTTTTTGTTGTTGTTGTTGTTGTTGTTGTTGTCTTGGCATGCCTGTTATGTATAAGGGTCAGAGCCTTAGGTGTTCACCACAGTGGAGTAACCCACATCACTGCATTGTGACGCTATATGTGGGGGAGGGGTCTGAGAGTGAACAGTGCCACTTACTCCAGTCTCTGCTGGTTTTCAGTCACTTCCCCCACTACCCACAATCGAATTGGGCCCTTCAGTACCAGGACACAAACCCAGCGGGTGGGCTTGTGTCCATTTTAGGACCCTGTGGGTCTCTACAACAAACTCTCCTATGAAGCTAGGAGTTTCTCCTGCTGCCACCTCAGCCCCCACTGGTGTTTTCAATCAGAGGTTTGAGGCTTTATTTACCTGGGCTGGAACCCTGGGTTATGTGGTCTGTCTCACTTCCCAGTTGTTCCTCCTGGTTTATCCACATGCAAATGTGGGACCACCCAGTCCAAAAGCCACTGCCTCACCCAGTCCACCAGCTGCCACCTTGCTGCGAGTCCTCTCCACCCAGCTACCCATCTCTGCCCTCCAGCTACTGGTCTGGATGAATGTTTCTTCTTTAACTCCTTGGTTGTTGGACTTCCATACAGTTCAATTTTCTGTCAGTTCTGGTTGTTTTTTGTTTTTAAATTTGGTGTTGTCCTTCTTTTGGTTGTGCGAAGAGGCACAGCATGTCTACCTACACATCCATCTTGGCTGGAAGTCCCTAACAGTAATTTTTAAAGATATAAAAAATTTAATTGTGCTCTGGCCAGCAGAGCGGTCAACGGGGACTCGGCCACCTGTCTGAAGCAAACGGGTGAGGGCGACAAGAGGCGCAAAGAATGGCAGCAAGACAATAAGTTCTGATCAAGCTGCAGAATTTTATTTCTGGGCAAAGACTTATATAGAGGGGAGAAAGGGGAAGTGTGTCGCTACTTGATTGGTGAGGGGTACACAAAGGAGCGCTTCTTGATAGGTTACTGCGCGCATGCGGGGGTACGTCTTATACTCTGATTTGTAGTCTGTGTTCGTACTCTGCGCATGCTCTTGGCAGGGGCTGGGCTAGCCGTAACTGGCAACAACAGGAAGACCTACCGCTGTGTCTTGTAAACCCCCGAGCTGATGCCGAAAGGCCAGATTCTGCCCAGCCCAGGTTCCCGACATAATTGCAGATAAAAAAAATCAAAGAGCATCTACTAGTAAAGCAGGTGGAAAAACACATATTATCTTGTGGCTCAATAAGCATTGATTGTATATCATTTTTCTAAAGCACACTATCAGAAATGAAAGGTCCACTGGAATAGAATACAGTATCTTCTTTATTTTACCTTGGATGTTTCATGTTGATTTCCCTCTTGTCTCCACAGAATATATTCATAAGTATTAACTATTTGTGTTTGTTCCAAGCTTCCAGGAAATAAAGTCTGAGAAGGGATTAATGTACTTATGCTTTATTAGTAGCTAAAAGTCAAGGCAGTGAAGATGAAATTAAGAGAGATGAGGAAAGAAAGATGCAAATAATATAATTAGAGATCGCGCTAAGCAGTACACTTCTTATTTTACTGCTATCACTGTTTATTTGACAATAGTTGGTTTAGTCTACAAGTTTAACACAAACATACTTATGAGTTTGCTTTTCTTCAGAAATCATACTTGGAAAGGTTACATAAAAAAGTCTGTCCCAAAACTTCTAAGAAATATTCATTAATTAAAAGTAAGTCTGAGTAAGGTGCTTTACCAGGATACATGAGTGAACAAAAGGAAATGGCAAGCTTTGTCTTGTTTGGAGAATATATTTTGAAGAATGTATTTTAAACTTTGGAAATCACTTAAAGGCAAATAAGATGGGTGGCCATAAGGAATACTATTTATAAAATAAACAGAGTTGTTGAGGTCCCTTTAAAAAAGACTGAACTTTGGGCTTTTGTAAGAGGAGCCGCTCAGGAGTGACAACTGCCCCAGGGAGCAGCAGGTGCAGGAGTGCTGTGTTGACCACAGGCTGGTCGCACCTGTGGACAGCAAAGCTCCACTCTTTCCCAGAAAGAGGGAGAGGAGATGTACTTTGTTGCTTTCTTTTGCTTCTAGTGAAGAGTAAATGCTTACCATCAATAAGGAAACAGAAATTAAGTCTAAAGGAAAGCAGCCCTTTTCAAACTGAGGGTGGAGTGTGGCTTATGTGTCTCCCTCTCCATTCAGCACTGCCAGGCAGTTCTGCAGCAATGGTAGGTTACCCTTTGCATGCTTCCATTTTAACGCTCTGAGTCCCGTTAAATTTTGTCTGAATGCCACAACTCTTCTCTTAAAATCTATGAGTTTTGTTTGGCAGACTCCGATATTTTTTTCAAATTCCTGATAACATAATTCCTGGGACATTTCAGCCTGGAGAACATCTTTATTTTTTGCTCTTATTTTATCCAAAGGTTTATTAGCATTTTCATAATCCACTAGTGACCTAGATCTTCAATGGACGAGATCCTTAGAGGCTTGAGATTCTCTTAAGCAATATTTTAAAAGGTCAGAAAGTTTGAGGTCCTCATCAGCAGATATACTTGCTTCTCTTGTTCTTGTTTTATCAAACAGTTCTGAAACTTTCAGAAAAAAACCCCTGCAAATATCTGTATAACCTTGCGTTCCTAAAGCATATAATGAAGAACCCACTCCATTGGTATCATTTGCAGCACTTTTGTGGGATCTTGTGATCCTACCAGATTTAGCAGATGAATCCTTTACTCAGTCCTGACATTCTAAAAGGAATGCCCGTTCATGCTTGAGGAAATCGTCTACATCCTTTACTCCCAAAACAATTACTCCATCTGCTGATTTAACCATGTTTTTAAAGAAACCTTAAAGTTTCTCTTATTTTGTCTGTGCACACTCAAATCTTGATTACATTCCAAGAAGACACAGAAATTTAAATCTTTTCTCCAAATAGGATGTGCTGCCACATGGCACAGGATACTGCATGTGTTGCAAGAGTCTCGTTGAGTATTGCCAAATATTCGACTTCCAGTACCTGTTTCATCTTTGTGAATTCCTCCATCATGGATCCTTCTCCAAGCTTCTGCAGTGTTCCCCTTGAAGCATCAAAATCAGATCTTGGTGTTGCTGGAGGGATAATGTAACTGGCATAGTCTTCATTTTCAGCAAAGGAATCACGAAGCCAGAAAAATTCCTCATGTTGCCTAACAACAGAAAACTCATTTTGTTTAAAATTTGGCAACGAACTCTTTGCGCGCACAGTGAATTTTACTTCCTCTCTCTCACTAATGGCATCAGAAATGTCCACTTGCAGAGCAGCATCACTTTGAAGATCTACATTTCTTGTTTTAAGTCCATGGTCCCCCTCTGAGGCGAAGTGAGGCCTTCATCCAGTCCTTCAAGAGGGGGTGCGGGAGTTGGTGGGCCCAGCACATGCAGGGGAGAGGACAGAGTGAGGAAGACACAAAGGGAGGTGTTAGTGCCAGGCTGGCGGCACCCCAGCGCCCCATGCCCTGTGCCTTCCCCACACCCACCGCCCTCACCATGTGCCCAGGGTTCAGTGTCGCTCAGCAGCACACTTTATAAAGAGACAAAGTAGATCATTCAGTAGTGTTTTCACTCATTACGTGAGGCTTCTCTGGAAAATTTGCAAGGAGAAAACACACCCTGGAGAAGTCCATAAAAGGGAAGGTAAAGAAAGATGTATGTGCCCTACTCTCTCTCATCTCCCATTTCCCATTGATCAAGGTTCATAGAATGAGGAGTGGACCCCACAGCCAGGATGTATTACCAAACAGAGTGGCAATGCATCCCCATTTGGAAATGAAGGTAGTAGGTATTACTAGGTGACAGTCTGTACCATGTGCAAGCCCTGGAGTTCCACTGGGACTCCAGCGAGATTAGGGAGCTTGGCAAGGACACCAGCAAAGAGGCAGGAGTCATGTTGGAGGGGGAGCAATTGAGACTGCATCCCTGTTTTCCTAGCATTCTTGCTTTTGAATGATAGTTTAGGTTGTGCATAACTGTAATTTGATGTCTTTTCCCCATCACTTTGAATGATCATTCCATTGTCTGCTGACCTCTATTGCTTCTCATTCTGATTAAGAGATAATTTGCTTTTCTCCCAGGAAAGTTTTAAGATTTTCTCTTTATTTTTGACATTTCACAGTTGCATTATGTTTGTCAAGGTACAGAGTTGTTTACCTTTAGCTTGCTTAGCTTTGTGTCTATATTTTCTAAATAGGGATTCAGTCCTTCAGTCTGGATATTAAATATTGACATTTTCACCTCTTCTGAATATTAATGGGAAAAGAAATTTAAGGCAGACCACTCTGCAAATCTATTATAACTTGAATACCACAGTCTCTCTTCCTTTTCTTTCTTTTATATCTTCTACCCCAAAGCCTCAATATTCTTTCTAACTCATTAATCTTCTCTTCAATTCTTCCAACCTAATGTTCATCCGGTTTACTGAGATTGTTTGGTTACTGTTATATAATTTCAAGGGCTACGTTTTTCTCTCTAGGATTTCTCTTCAGTACTTTTTTATGAACACATACTTTTTATTTCTTAACAATCTTTTTAGTATTATAATAATTTCTCCTTTCCTTCTTTTGTGGATTTTAAGATTTTAAATATACATATTAAGTCTTTTTCAAATTACTCAAATATAATTCTCTTACTGGATAATCATCTGTGTGATGGCTATCTCTCATGATTGGCTTCATTCTCTTTGTATGCTCTGAAATTTTAGTGTGCTTTCTTCAGTGGGTCTGTCCTTGTTTCTGTGTTTATTTTGTTTAATCCCTCCTTTCTCACCTTTCAATGTGTGGCTGTTTTACTGTTGTCTTTACCTGCCTTGCTCTTTTATTGGCAACCAGACTTCTCCTAATGCAAGGATAGTATGGCAATATTACTCAGCCAGTTGAGGCTTAGCCCAGCTTTGGTGAAGCAACTACTTGTGCTTCCTCCCAACCCTCTAGGCAACAAGTTGATATTTGCCTGGAATCACCAGTGCCCTGGCCTGGTGTCCTATTTCACACATGGATCCTGGCTCTGTTCTTCTACCCATTTTTTTTTTCCTTAGGAGATGAATACAAGGCCACTTCCACCTATTCCTTGTCCTGGAACTCAGGAGGCCTGTGAATGAAGCCACATGTACTGTTAAAGTTTTTATTCTTCTTTTGGTCTTTAGAGATGTTTACCTTGCTTTTGGTTGTAGTAATGTGTTTTAAATACATACCCAATACATCATCAATCTTTGATTTGTGGAGGAGGAGCAGGGGAAATATTCTACATGACTTGAACAGCAATCTCCTTGCAGGTGACTTTATATGAACAAAGGCCATTAGAAGCAGTTACAAATCTAAATACAAGCTTTCTATGAGAGCAGGAAAGAATCAGTCCTTCGGTAACAATTACAGTTACAGGTGCTACTTGTTTAATTTATGGAAGATCACTTCCCAATAGGATTTCAGAGTATTAATTAGTTCTTTAACCTACTTGTGTCCCAATATCTGAAATTTCAGGAAGAGTTTCAAGCATTTAACATAGATTCCAAATAGCCTTTTACTGGTGGTAAAATACACATCTCCTTGTGTTAGATTGAAACAGAAAAAGGGATGACAGTATCCAGAGGGGAGAGGGGAGGAAATTTCAGGGAAAAAGGGAGGGGATTATAGGAACAAGTATAAAGGACACATGGACAAAAACTAAGGGGGGTGGAAATGGGAGGGAGGTGGGAAGCACTGTGGGGGAGTGGACTGGGATGGGAGTAAAAGAGAGAAAACTGTACTTGAATAACAATTAAAATTTAAAAAAAAAGAATTTAGGCCTTATGAGTCATTTGTGTGTCACTGCCCTATCTTGAATCAGTTTGTCAAATTCTTTCCTGCAACCAAGTATTGATTAGAAAGACAGAAAGAATATGAGTACACTCCTTGCCTAGAGTGTAGATTTGGGTGATAAATAGTCTTGTTTTTAAACAAATGCTGGTCTTGGAGCTGGTGAAAGAGGTGCCATCACTTATAGCTCTGTCATCTTGGATGGATTGTTGCATTCTATAAAGTTTAGTTTCCTTAGTTTTTTATTGAATGCGTTGGTTTCCTTAGTTTCTTAAGTGGAATCTTTATGAAGATTATATGAGATGACATACATAGTAGTACTTGGCATATATTAGCTACTTATGAATGTTAGTGAAAAGACAGAAAGTAAAAAACAGACAGGTAAAACTTGGAGCTCCAAAGAGGTTTCCAAAGTTATCTACTTAGTTGTGCCTTTATCAGTCAAAAATTCATAAAGCTGATCTGCATAAATAATTTAGGTCCTAATACTGCAAAATTAGACATCTGTTTATTAACTTTAAGGATGTGCTTTAGGTATAAAAATCTTATAATCATGGCCTCAAAGGAAAACATTCAAATTGAATATGCTTGAATTAACTACTGGAGCCAAATATTCTGAATAAATTTGTTGTTGTTGCACATTTATTATTTTCATTGACAATTAATTTTCAGTGGAGTCTGTAAACTAACACATTTGCCAGGAGCAAAACAAATCATTTTGCAGAATGCCTAAGTAGGCAGCAAAGGGCAACTGAGTTTGTTGCTAGCTAAATGTGTTTGCTTTCAGTAGTCCTATGAGAAATATCATAGCCTGGGACACTGCCATAGAACTAAGTCAAATTATGCATGTAGATAATTTAGGCCCACAAATTAGCCTCACATTCCATATTGCTCATGAAATAATCACAATTAATTGTCATGTTATCAAAACTGAGTCCAAAGGATAGTAATAACCATACCTTATATTTTCATCATTCTTTGCAGTTTCCAGAATACTTATATAGGCATTGTGTGACTTCAGCTAACTATAAATGTATAATGTAGGAATTACTACCTTGAATACACAGATAAGGAAACTGAGGTTAAGCGACTTGAAATGATCTTTTTGAGTTAATTTTAGCTTTCATCTATACTGCAGTTGGCAGAGCTGATCAAAATTTCTGGTGTCTAACACAGTGTCATCTACACAGTGGGTGTTTAAATTTTTATAGCAGGCTATAAGATTCACTGAATTGTGGGTGATATAATATATTCAAAATAGTATTCTCAAGATTGATGGTTCATGCTATAGACTATCACTAAACTATGCATTTTAGCATATAGTAAAAATCGGTGATTTTGAAACCTTTGCTCTTGAGAAATTATGTTTTATACATTTATTTTGGAAATTTCTAGCATTTCACAACTTGTTATATAACTCCAAACTATTAATGAAAGCAATTTGTAGGTATAATTTTGTACAATACCGCAAAAGCAAGCATCAAGAAAGGAAAAACTCTGCCTTACTCCTGATTAAGTATAACATGTCCTGATATGTCCAAAATTATTTTATAAGACATCAGATATGGAGCTCAAATAGCTACACTAAAGGATTAAGCTCAGGGCTTGCCTTAACAACAAGTTCAGATTCCTTTTGTTGAGACTTTGTTCTAACATGTCAGCATGTTTTAAATATAGCTTAGTTCCTCTTGAGCAAAGGGGTCATTGTAATATCTATGCACATATTTCTATGACTTTAGACTTCAGCTCTCTAGAGGGTTTTAAAACTTATTTGTATGATATTAAATGAGGTACTGCTCCCCATATTTGAAGAACAGTAAAAATTATTTCTGTCTTTAGTACCCTTTCTCTATTATCGGAATTTTTCACCCTGGCCTTATTTACCTACATTTCTTTCTACTGTGTCCTTCCATGTGCCAATGTTATGATGGTGATGTATGTCACTATCAGTCTGAGAAAACCACGCCTAGTCCAAAGACAAGTGCACCACACCCCCAGCCACCATCGCTCCCCTCATGCCCCCATCAACAATCAAACAGAAAAAGCAAAACTCTACTATTTGCTTTTTCAACTGATTCACTATGTCTCCTTGGGAAAATTCTATCACTTGGACATTTTAGGCAGGGCTGCATTATGACTTTCACAGGCCTTTGGAAGTTTTTCCTCCTAAAACCCCTTTATCAATAATAAAAAAAATCTTATTTGAATGTTATTTTACAATTACATTGGTTTAAAGATAAATATGTTCATATTATATACTGAAACAGTTTTCACCTAAAAGTTTATGTTTTTCTTCTGATTTTAAAAGAAAGGAGACTATTTACTGAGCCTGCTGTACCTAATGTGTAAGTTAGCCCTGACTGTAAGTCCAATTAATACTCAAGAAAATGAATTTTAAAAAATAAGTTTTTTAAAAGTTTAGTGGAAAACTCTATTAATATTGATGATCTTCCTGATGTTCAAGTATCTGGTGCTTTTTCAGCACCAGAGAAATAAGCCAATTGTGCAAATGAAATGAAGACCAAATATAATTAATTTGCCTAATTTCATACAAAAAAATTAGTCTGACATTCACTGAGATCTTACAATGTTCTGAAACTATGCTATGTGCCTTCTATACATTATCACATTTAATCTCATAAATACAGCAAGAAATACCCATTGTTACTATTACTTCCCTTATACAAATACGGAGCTGAGGGTCACAAGGATAAAATGATCCGTCCAGTGTTCCACACAAAATTGATGGTAGAAGTTCAATGTAAACTAATGTTTGAGGCTTAACCATATGTTTATTCTACTTGTTGTTTACTATATTATTTTAATGAGTGCAATGTTTCAGCATTACTTTTATAATATAACGTACATTGTCTTCTACTAATATTAATTGTTAAAATGGGAAAAGAAAACAATCTGTCTTCACTGTTCTATATCATAAAAAAGAACAGGAGCTCTAATTGTAGCCTGGTTTTAACCCACTCTCTTCCCTACACACATACACTTGTGTGTGCACCTTGCACACCTGCACATGCGATACACATGCAATCTCACCTATCCCCCTCCCATATGCATTGTGTCAGATTCTTCATATTTAGTCTCTCTTTCTTTTACTTTCAGTTCACCAAATGTTTTTAGTTTATTAGCACAAATACTGTTAATATAAGAAAGAAATATCAGGAAAAATGAACCTTTTTCTTAATGAATAAAAGCATTTCTTTTTAATGAAAGAAAAAACTTCTTTCATTATGTTGACTAATGGGTCATATCAGGTCCCAGTTCTGCTGATGTCCACAGCTCATTAGCTCCAGGCAACCTCTGTTCAGCTCAAAATAATGTGTATGGAAAGAATTGCACATTACTTGCCAAAATGAAAAGAGAGGATAAGGCAAGTGGGGAGATTAGTAAGC
>PVKM010005249.1:31417-48823 GCA_004027735.1 Carollia perspicillata
GACATTGCTGGTGCATGGTTGTCATTTTCATAGGGTGCATTGAGGTGACCAAAAAGAGCACAGTGCCAGTTATACTCATTTCCTCTTTCTATTTATGACCATGAACGCAGGGCCATCCTGCCTCTAAAGTGGAAGGTGATTCTGGAGCAAACTCTTCTCATCTAGAAAGAGAAGTTGTAGGGGTGTGTGTGTGTGTGTGTGTGTGTGTGCAACTACACACAAAAAGGCAACTACAGTGTTCTACATAAGAAATAAGTATTGTCTAGGTTCCAGAGAATTATTTTCTCTGAGTCATATGTAGAATTTCTTAGGATAAGGATCATTTTACGACTTCAGAGTCATAAAATGAATAGAATAGACTTTCCTATTCTAAGAATAGAATTTCCTATTCTAAGTTGGAGTCAAACTCATGGAGAGAATGGACTGGAAATATTAGAGTACTATAAGACTGCAATGGTTTTCCAAACTGTAAATTCTTGTGTGCTAGAGTGTATAATTGCAGTCTGAAGCCTGGGTTAGAAGAATCTGTCATTTATACTTTTAGACCAATCTCATGCAACACTGGGGCTACTGAACAACGTCCTCTAAAAATGGAGACAGCTTTAAGGGCCACTTTTACAAGTACCTTCAGTACTTAACATGTTTTTCAACTAGTCTGTCATGCCTTTTAGCACTAATAATTTATACCCAATCATCTTGATCATTCTGATCATTCTTGATCATTTCTTATCCCACTTGGCTGGCAATAAAAGGTCACATTTTATAATACATAAGTATATTGAAATCAATTAGAATCTGAACAAAACCAGCATATAAAGGAAATACTGTTAGATATATTTATGGTTACAAAGTAATCAAACATTTAAATGTTGATGTGTGAGTGACAGTGAATGTTATCACATATTCTCTTTTACTGAAAACGGAAAAGTTGGCATTCATGCTGCTTGTCACTACCAGAACCAATAAGTAGAGACAAGGATTGAATCTTTATGGGCATTTTATTCAGATGCAGGCAATCTTAGAAGATGGCAGGTTATGCACCTTCAAAAACCATCTTAACAGCCCATCTCAAGACCACATTGTTATAAGGAGAAGAAAGTGTAATTAAGGGGTTTGAGAAAAAAGTTAATAAAATAAGAGTTGCAGTCTGGTGATGATTTTCCTACTACTTTTCTATCTATTGATGGACAATTCTTTATCTGCAACACTTTATCTGTGTTCCCTCCCTGGAACACATTGGATCAGATAACCATCTCCATCACTTGCAGAATCCCTGGGGCACAATGGTTAAATTGCTTGTCCACCTCCTGGAGTCACATGATCATGCATTCCAGTTCCTGGAATAAAAGCTTTCCACATGCATTCATCACTTAAGCCTATCAACTACGACTGAAGCTAAAATTTTAAACTCTTGAGTTGCCCTATCACTATGTATGAGGCACTGCACTATTAGTTTACCTACAATTTTCAGATTGTCATTTAAGTTCACAGAGCAACAAAGAGGCAGAGAAAAGTCCATTGTTACTATAAAAAAAAGGGGGGGTTAAAGAAAAAACTGGCTTTGATAAAGTGTAAATTAAAATCAAGACAAAACAATAAAAGCAACTAAAGATAATAAAACTAAGAATTAGGTAAAAGATTATACATATGTATATATGCATGTATATTAGTATCACGAAGATAGCATGTTTCAAAATAATTCTTATTCCAAGCAAGTCACCAGGCTCCTTTCCCTCCCATTTCTCTTTTTGACTCATATCCCTAATTTCATTCATCCTACCCAATATCTTAGGGGCTGTTTCAGTAAACCATGGCTCTCACAAGGTATTCTAAACCTTTTTCTCTCAGAACTCATCTTTTCCTCTTCTGTGCTCATGTTGCATTTGTAGCTTGCTTATGATGTCTTTTTTTTTTCTCTCTCCCATTAGATTGAAGTGAAAGAGTCTAGAATATGCCACTGTGGCATAAAAATTATTGTGAGTAGAAGACATTTGAATTCCTGAAATCTCTTATCTGCCTAAAAGTAAAGCCTTTCAAAAGATTTCAATTAGGAGAAATCCCCTGCTTTGGGAGCAACCAGAGAAGATTAACTGTTATCACTGGACATGATAATTTCCCACATCACACCTAAACAGACATTGTCACAAAATGATATCTCCCATCTATTTGCCTAAGGGCCTATTTATCTTTCTTGGAACTCATTAATTTTCCCATAAGTGCCCTTATCCTCCTCCTCTTCTCCTGAGAAGATTCATGCCCCAAATACTAAACACCTCCTAGAATCACTTTTTCTGTGAACTCTCATACATACTTGGTAGATAAAAATCTGTCTTTCCTCTTCCTAATCTGTCTTTTATCAGTTTAATTTGTGAGTACCCAAGACATGAACATAAAGGGTAGAGAAAAAATATTCTTCCCCAACAAAAGGCAATGAAGATCTGTCATATCTATAGTCCCTTAGTGCCAAAGTCACTATCCAGAATGGTTTTGCTGAGATGAACTCAACTTAAGTGAGCTGAATTAAAATACATACTAAATTGGGGACCAAGTATTCTGAAGTCTATGAAAAGGAAAAAAATGTAGGCAGGAATTAAGAGGGAATTGAAGCCAAAGTTTCAAAAAAAAAAAAGTTTATACCAGACCTAAGAGAGCTTCAGAAGGGCTAAGCTAAAATAAATATGAATTAAAAGGTGACAACATAATGTATCAAAAGTCCAATTTATAGGTGAACATTTGACAAACTAGACTAAAACGTGGACATGCACTGTCATTATTGTTACCAAATAAAAGTGGGGTCCAGGACTGTTGTTCAGTGCAGAACCAGCCTCAGCGTGAGCTCACCTTTGACCAGAGAGTGAGGGAAATAAGGGGTGAGTCTCTGCCCTTCCTCTGTATAAATCTCTGGGCCCAAAATTCCATGTACTCCAGAAGCGTCCAACATCTCTAGCCAATCTATCCTTCTGTGAGGCTAGACTAGCAGGTCTGCACCTCCCCTTGTAGCCATGTTCTGGAAGGGAGTAGGAGGGGTTTTTTATTTTTCCTTCATCAATTACCCTCACCATCCTTGCACAGACTTCACAAAATCTCCTTCTGTTCCAAGTTCTATTGTGAGGGCACAGCCACCTGTGCTTGTTATCCTTTCACCCAGGTGTACAGAAATCTATCAAGCACCAAGAGAGCAGCACACAGTTTCAGTCGCACCACCTCCAGCATTTCCTGCAACCCCTCCCTCACTCCAGGACCTGGGCAGGCACCAGTATCAATTCCCTTCTTTAACACTTCTGGCCCTTTGTAATCTTACAAAGGCAAATGGGTGAAAGTCTTATTTCTATAGTGTCATTTGAGAAGATGCTTAATTGCAAGGCCTTTGCTGGAATGTTATTACAAATTGAACATCTCCAGTGATGCCATCAGGTGCTGAAGTAAAATCTGTATGATATATATAGACACAGTTCAACTTCCAAATAAAAACAAAATTCTAAGGACAGTTAGCTGCACTGGAGTCCAATATCCACTACTGAGCATTGTAATTTTCTTGAAACACTATTTTTCACTTTAAGATCACCCTCATTATCAAAGGGACTGCATTAAGTTTAGTTTTAGCTTTGCCTGGTTATTTGCATAAACACAATAAGAACAGCAATTAATCACATAGGCTCTTTAAATCTGCTTTGCTTGAATTTATAGGAGGAACCCTCTGATTAGGCTTTAGTCAGCCCTTCAGGGCACAGAAGCCCAGCCACGCACCTGCCATCAGGCTTTACCTGCATACCTATTTTCCTCAAGTCCCTGAGGTTCCCAAAGTGTTTTAAGTTTCCTTCTTGCCATCTTTCAGGAAAGCAAATTTCACTCCTTACCTGGAAAGACTGGCATGAACTATATGGCCAGATAAAGTACCAGGCCATTTCTCCAGTGGCCTTTCATTAGCTTCAAAATTGAATCTCAGTTCCTCAAGGGTCTCTGCAGACATCCAGAGTCCAGGCATGCCTCCTTCAGGCATGACTTCCCAGTCAAAGTCCTGGTTATTAAAACCACAATCAGAAACTTGTCTTATTGGATTTTTGCAAAGAAACTTTAGGACATCATTCACTCATGTAGAATACCAAAATCTGGAGGGATCAGTTAGGAAGACAAATACAAAGCAATAAAGGAAACCCTTGTCCTTTGAATATCCACCAAGATTGCATCTCCATGCCTTATGCCTTCTATTACTAAAACCATACAATTTCTTTCCAACTTAATTTGAAGTTTTAACTCTTAGAAACCTCAATTCCCTTTCAAAATAGAAACAAAAACAAAATCTAAAGTAAAGATAGTTTTCAACCCAATATTCTCAACAAAATCCTCTAAAAATAAGGAGGTGGGAATCCTGCACTGACTGGTATAGTTCAGTGGATTGAGCGCGGGCCTGCAAACAAAGGATCACCATTCAATTCCCAGTCAGGGTACATCCCTGGGTTGCAGGCAAGTTCCCAGCAGGGGATGCATGAAAGGCAACCATCCATTGATATCGCTCTCCCTCTCTCCTTCCTTTCCCCTCTAAAGATAAATTTTAAAAAAAATTTTAAAAAGAAGGAGGTGGGAATCTTATCTCATAACAAGTACACCTTCTGGTAGTCCTGATGACGTTTACTAGGACCCAACAGCCTAAAACCCCAAACAGCAGAGACATTCCCTCACCAAATGTGACACTAACCAGTCTCACACCAGAGACACGATCTCTCACCAACCAATACTGAATGACATTTCCCAGGTCGAAATGGCGCAAAAGCCCCAAAGGCACAGACATGTTTTCACACCAGCCAGTATAGCAACTGGTAGGCAAATGGCATAAAGCCTCGAAGAGCAGAGACAGAGGACAAGAAGCGGCAAAGATCAAATGAAGTTCCCAAAAGACAAGAAAGCAAGCAGAGAATAATTGCACCCTTGAACTTTCTTTTCAAGTTAAAACTTTCACAAACTTCTTACCTATTCAGAAATAACCATTTTAGCCTAATTCACTTTCGGTCTTTGTCCTTTCAATGATGGAAAGGACTATAACTCTGTATCAGGCACCCAAAATTCCTTAGATTTGCAAACACATTTCACAACTTCTTGAAACACAGGCCTTGCAAAAATCCTATTGTGCAATAACGTGACTGCCTGGACATACAGGATCTTGTCCCACTTCTCCACTGGCAATACAGTTCCAACTTCAAGAGGAACATAGCAATTTAGGGAACCATTTATGGGCCATTTTTTCCCCATAGTCCAAATATACATAGACCATGCAGTGTTACAGTAGAAAATAAATTCCTTCTTAGACATTGGATAATGGTTGTACATAGACCAATCCACTGACATTCTGCCCACTGGACTCACTCTAGCAGCCAAAAAAGGAACAGCCCCTAATGGCCCAGATGTACAGAATCAGAACCATGACTAGAAGAATATGGACAAACTGGGAACCTATAAGCAAATCTTGAACCCACCACTCTATCTCACAAGCAGATTTTAGTGTCTTATCTTCTACCAACAAATACGGAAAACTGTGGCATTCAAACCTGTGGCCACCCAAAACTTGGGAACTTCTCACCCAGTCTTAGCCACGTGGCCTTCCTAGGGACCCAAGTGTGGACCAGTGGAGCAAACTGTGGCCCAAAACAGCGGCCATCAGTACTCATGTGATCCTCACCCCTTCTTAAAGTCTGTCTTCTTCCCAGATCTGTTTCTTCAATGGCCCCTAGGAATCAAACAGTCCTCACCAAGACCTCTGTTTGTAGCTCCCAGAGTAGTCCCCATCAGATCCTAGTCATGAGCTCAAATGGTCCACCTCAGAGCCCAATTATTGGCCCCCAGAACTGGAGCTGTCCCCATCAAATCCCAGTTGTGCAGAAACTTAATGGCATAATGCTCTCATGGCACAGAGCCCTAATGGTGGGCACCCACATGGCCTATTGCCAGAATGGCAGCTGTGGCCCACCAAGTGGTACCCCAAGTACCTCTAACTGGACCCAAATAGTAGGGTGCCTAGCCCCCATTGTGCACGCTAGTTCAGCTCCCCCAGTCTTGGGGTCACTTTACTCCCCAGACCTGTTTCCTTTAACTATCCTGGCATTTCTGGGGACTGGTGCCTTGAGTAGGGGTTCAGGGAATTTCCCTGAGATGGGAACATCCTCACAGTTTCTCTCCTGGGATCAGCCTGCCATTAGCAGCTGGGACCTGACTAAGGTTCCCAGAGTTCCATCTAGGTGTCGCCAAACTGTTTTGAAACAAAACCGGGATTTGGCTGCCCACTGCTGAACACAGGCATAAAACAAAGATTGATGTGGCAGGAAAAAGGCCTTTAGTAAAATATTGCACAGTTTGGGTGAGCGGGGGAACAGCTACAGGCTCCTCTCTTCCTCAAAACATGGAGAAAAAACACATTTCTTCCCCAAAAATACTGTAACCCAATACCAAGCCCAGAGATCCCCTCCATTCTCATCTGTCCTTCGGAGCACAAGGCAGCAGCTAAGTGGACAGTTATCTGGCTTCAGGCTCCCTCCTTTGAGTGAGCACATCTGGGGCCTGCATTGCCACCCACACTGCAGCTGCTTCCCACACAGAGACCTGAGGCTGCTGCTGACTGCTGCTTGTGGAGGAGTCCCTACTCCATCCACAAGCGCAAGGCTGCCAAAGCCCCTGGAGCCTGCAAGCACTCCAGCCTGCACACCCTTGTGCGTTATTTCAGAGAAAAAGAAGGGGAGTGGTCTGGGACCATTCGTGTAGCTCAGAGCCGTGGTAACCCAAGTGTCCCCAGGGCACAGCCCAGTAGGCAGGACTCAGCTTCAGTACAAGCCAGCCCCGAGCTGGGCAAGCAAGGGGAAGAAGAAGGGGCAAGAATCTGCCCCCGCTCTGTTAAAATATCCAGGCCCAAAATTCTATGCACTCTGGAAGCATCTAACTTCCCTAGCCAATCCATCCTTTTTCCAGGCTACACTGGCAAATCCGCATCTCCCCTGGCTGCCATGTTCTAGAAGGAGTAGAAGGTTTTCTTCCTGCATCAATCACCCTTACCATCCTTGTGCAGACTCCATACAAAGTCTCCTCTTGCTGCCCTAGGCCTTACTAACTTGGATGCTGAGACAATGCGATGCTGCCTTGCTGGCTTGTTTACCCTTTATCCAGGGGTAGGGAAATCTATCCTGTGCCATGCTAGCAGCTCAAGGCTTCAGTGCCACCACCTCTGGCATTTTCTGCAGCCCCTCCCTCACTCCAGGGCCTGGACAGGCACCAGTATTATTTTGTATTTACATATTCATTGTGTAGTAGAAATTTAAAATATAGATAGAAACTGAAGCTGGCACTCTGCATCAGCCCCTGATGGCTCCCTGCTGGCTTCCTGGCTCCAGACGATCACCTGTTGGCTAGTTAGTTGATTCCCTGCCCCAGGCCCTGGATGCTCCCCTGCTGTTCCTTTGTCCTGGGACCACTTCCCTTCCTTTCTTGTGTCCTTGGCTTTCACAATTACGTATCTCCTGCTTGTATCACGAGATCTCTCCCCTCCCCACTTTGTTGCAATGTATTTAACCGCCCACCTGACCCCTCCTCAGCGCCCAGAATTTGAAAGCTGTCTCCTCTGGGCCCACGCGTGTATTAAAGGCTTACTCCGTCACCCCAGATCATGTAAGAGTTCGTTTTTCCGCAACAATTGTAGTTTTAATGTTCATACAGTGTGGTAGTTTTTTCATTTTGACTAAGTAAGGCAACTTTACTGAGTGGATGTTATGACTAGGTTGCCAGAGTCACAATCCTTTAAGGAGAAATCCTTAATGAACTAGGAGTGTTGTGGAAAAACGAACTCACATGATTTGGGGTGACGGAATAAGCCTTTATTACACGCGTGGGCCCAGAGGAGACAGCTTCCAAATTCTGGGCGCTGAGGAGGGGTCAGGTGGGTGGTTAAATACCTTTTTAACAAAGTGGGGAGGGGAGGGGTCTCATGGTACAAGCAGTAGATATATAAATGTGAAAGCCAAGGACACAGAGGAGGAGGAAGGATATGGTCCGGGGCCCAGGACAAAGAAACAGCAGGGGATCATCCAGGGCCCCAGGCAGAGAGTCAACTAACTAGTCAGCAGGTGGTTGTCTGAAGCCTGGGGGCCAGCCGGGAGCTATCAGTGGCCAGAACAGAGTGCCAGCTTCAACTTCTATCTACATTCTAAATTCCTATTACAGGAGAAATCAGAAATTTATCATTCAGAAAATCAAAGCAAACTCACCTTAGGAGCATCCACAGATTTGTTTTTCTATATTGTTAGTACTTTAGGTTCTGATGTCAATTTTAACTCTTTGAAAACTGTTTCTGACTTTGACCTCGAACTCTTAATTCACAACAATATGAGTTGTGCCCTTGCCTGCACTTCCTGGGTCTGATGCCTGCATGTTACAGAACAGAGGTCCAAGGAGGGGGAACACCAAAAACTGTTACACAACAGAGGGGGTCAAGGCTGATATACTACTACCGAAAGGATCCCCCAGGTTCGTTATGTCCACTACCCTATAGGAAAGACGTCTCTCAATGCCAGAGATTTGTGAAAAGGAAAGGAAATGGTTATTTAATGCTATACAGACTTAAAGTAGTGACCTAATGTCTTCATTAAGATATCAAAGTCCTTCAGGATACCCCCAGACACCCACAGTGCTTCCTCTCCCTCTGCCCTAATTCAGGGAACTGTAAGTCAGGAAAAGAAGCAAACACCCGGGATCCAGGCCGCTGGCACCATCAGCTGCATCGCCGTCCAGGCAGGATCTCTAATTCCTCCAAAGCCATGTGGCACCCTCTCATGGCCTACTGGCAAGAGTTCTTTCACCCTTCTTCCTGCAAAGTTCTCCTGCTTCCCAGGCCACGCAGCCAAAGGGAACACCCCAAAGCTGCATGGTCCTCTTCTACCAAAGCTGCAGGGGTCTGCGCTCTGGCCAAAACCATGTGGATCTCTCTGCAATGCTGTGGAGAGGGTGGGGTTGCCACTCTGGCAAAGCCCAGTGGTGGTTCTCTGCTAAAGCCGCATGGTGATTCTCTCTACCCCACCTGCAGGGGTCTCCACTCTGGCAGAAGGATGGCTCTCTCCCTGCACTGCCACAGCTGCATGGTCCTTTCTCTAATGGCTGCCGAGTCTGGGTTTAATCCCCATGCCAATCCTCTGCAGCCCCATTTCCAACTCCTCCCACAATTGGCTATACTTGCCGGCACTCCCATATCCTTCCAGCTTTACTGGGCTGCCACAGTGAGTCTGGGCCTGCGTGGCCCCATGTTGTGGAGCCAATCATCTCCAAGCTCTCACGCAGGCGCTGTAAACAGGGGGAGTTGCCTCCCAGTTATATCTTGGGTGGAAGTCACTTTCTATCCCCCTGGCTCACAGTGTGGCCACAGATATTCAACATATTTATGAAACCAGTTAAAGGTTATAGATAAGTTAAATGGCCATGCCAGAGGTTAGCTGCAAAGCTGTTGCTATGCAAAACAGCTCTCAATGGCCCTGCTCCATTTGTCCCTTCCCCCAACTCACATCTGTGGGGAGAGGGGGGAGGACATCCTAATATTTCCTGGACACCTTGAGTTCTGGACCCCATTCCAAATCCCTTTTTTGGGCCCCCCCCTCCTAGCTGCACCCTGTTACATGCAGAGTAAAGGTTTTGAAGACTATTAACACTGAGGTTTACTCAGACATAGAATCTTTCCCAAGGCTCAGGGAAGGTACCCAGAGAGACTTCCAATTCTCTTTGGGGGAGCAAGAAAGAAGTACAGAACAAACAAAGACAAAACATCTTTTAGATCCGTGTTCCTGACAGGAGATCTGGGCCAAAATAGTACAAAAGCAGCTTGATCTGATGCTCACACACCTTTTATTGATACAGATGTTAATCTTGCTAATCTCATCAAGTATCTAGCAGTTTTTATAGTGAGATGACAATGTGAGATAATGGGAGAATAATGAATTCCCTCCCCCCGCCCAGTGGAGCAGGAGGTAATGGCAACAAGCTGCACACTGATTCTAATGCAAATGGAACTTGGTTTGGGACTTTGAAACAGCAGGGAAGTAAATCATGTTAATAATTTCAACAAAATATTCTCCTGGTTTCTCTTGTGTATTCCTCTCCCTTGCACGTCCAGATTTGGTCCAGGAGAATCCCATGACTAGAAAGTCCTCTATAGCACCTAGCCAGGAGGTTCAGGCCCCACACCCTCCATCCTCTTCTGTTGTCCTGCATGAAGCTACCCCTGGCCCCTCTCAGTTAACTCTTTCCTATTTATTTTATCAGATGTTAGGGGCTGTAAATAATTCTGCCACGTCCCATTTTCTACTTACCTCCCTTTTCCCCAATAAATTAGTGCTTTAATAGCAGGAAGTGCCCATACATAGCATCCAAAGTTGTCCTAATTACAGTATCTTGATTTGAGTAAAAAAGTTATGTGTCAGTACAAAATCCAATCTATCCTAACTCTTCTAATATTTACAGACTTACATCTTAACACATGAATTCTTACATAATAGGCCTGCACATTTTTTAAAAATTTAATTATATTCAATCACCTTAGCACAGCCTGCACCTAATATTTTCTGTGCCTGAAATCCTTCCCCTATACAGCTATCCTTTATTATCGATATCACAACTGCTGCAACTGCTGTTGCTACTGCAGCCACTATTACTGCAACTCTCGCAACCAGCACCACTGTCAAGTCCACCACCACTCTTGCTGCCAAGACTTGTCCTTCAGGTTTCAGCCTCATCCAATGTCCCAGACAGGGTGAGTTCTCAAAACCAGCGCTTTCCTACCAGTTGCTGCAGCCTAACATGTGTTGTTGATAAGCTGAAGTATTAGTCTCCTCCACCCTCCATAGATTTCAACTGCGAATCATATGCCATCATATTCAATCACATGAAGCAGTGTGCCTTGACAGGAAAAAATGATGTGACCTCTGTTGGGACTGCTAATGTTTGCTCTCTCCAGTTGCTCACCATGGGAACCATTGCTCTCTCTATTCCTTTCTTGGTACATACTATGATTATCTCTATGACCCTTCAATGCTAGGCAGGGAGCAACACAAGGACAGTGATTTGCCACTTCACACTGTGTAGATCACCTGTGCCCTGCAGTGTCTGGCATCCAGAGTGTCATCAACACGTAAGTGTTTGATGACTAAATTAATTGGCCATGTCTACCTTTCATAGCCCCTGTAAAGACAAGGAGAATTATTCTGGGTCCCACCCACATTTTCTGGAGCATTTAAATGAGAGAACCAAAAAAGCAGGTCCTGTACTGTCTCTGAGGAAGAGAGATTTGGCATGGGGCTGTAAAGAAAGAGAACGGGGTGATAGGAGATAAGTGGAGACTGAAACTATGCCAGAAAGCATTAAATTTGGTGCCAGTGAAGAAAAACTGGTGGTACACTGAGCTTATTATAATAGGTAGGGGAGTAGGATCATTGGTTTTGGAGGAGGGAGAGCATGGGGGAAGGGAATGAGTTTTAAACAAAGGAAACCAGGAGGGACACAGGAAATGCACATTAAGTTTCTCAGTACTGCAGTGGAACTCGTTTTTTGAAAATCAGGTTGATTGAGATAATATACATACTGCAAAAATTCATCCTTTAGAGCACAAAGTTCTGTAATTCTTGACAGGCACAAAGAGGTACGACTGAGACACGATGATGAAACGTCCCTCACTCCCCTTTCTCCGTCTCCCTCCTCCATCTCCACTGATCTGCTTTCTGTCACTGTTGTTTTTGTCTTTTCCAGAATGTCATATAAATGGAATCGATGTACAGACTTTTGAACCTGTCTTACTTTATTTAGCATAATGCATTTGAGATTCATCTATGTTGTATTGGCATGCATGTATCAGTAGCTCATGCCTGTATTTTATTTTATTTTGCTGAGTACTTGTCCACTGTATGGCTATATTACAGTTTATCTATTCACCAATTGATGGACATTTGAGTTATTTTTAGTCTTTGACTATTACAATTAAAGCTACTATAAACACTGGTACACTGGCTTTTCAGTGGGCACATGTGTTCACTTGCCTTGGACATGGACCTAGGAATGAGATCCCTGGGCCACTGGGTGAATGTATGTTTACTTTCATAGGAACTGCCATTCTATGTTTCTGAAAATCTTGAAAATTATTATTTTCTTAAGTTCATAACATCCTATCTTCCTGGATAACCGTTGGCAAGGCTAGGGTCCTGCAGAAGGTATATGACAATTGTAAGGAATAAACAGGTATGTGCCTGGTACCTTCTGATCTGGGCCTCCATTCCATAGTTTGAAGACATAAATCCGGATAAAATCAGAAAGTTCCAGTCCTGCCTGTCAACTACCATTTGCAAACAACCACCTCTGGGCACTCAGCATTTCTGTCACATACATACATTTTACCACCACACGCCATCCTAACTCTGAGTTCCCCCCAAGGTACTAAGTGTTATTCTAGAAATTAAAGCAATTCTAGAAATTTAACATACACACATCCTACAGCCATATACCATCTGGACTCTGAGTTCTACCAAAGGTACTAAGAGTCTCATTCTAGAAATTTAATGTGTTCCATAAAAAAGCAATCACACCACTCTGATAGCATTAAAGCATCCTGGAGGTTTATTAAAAGGGAAAAAAGCAAAGAAGGAAAACCTTGCTTGTGATACATTTTTTTCTTCTGGCACATTTCCTGAAGTCAGCAGGAACTGGAAAAACATGTGCCAAGATGCAGTTTGGAAAAGCATTTATGTTTGTGAGTGTTTCAGCCCTGACTGGAACCAGGAAGTAGCAGAAGTCCTAAGTGAGAAGGAGTTCCCCCTTGAGCCCTCCAAACCAGTTTTACAGTGCTATTCTGCTACACATTACTGCTACCTAACGTTCTAACTCCAAGTCTCCTGAGATACAATTTCAGGCAGGAAGGGTCTACTTACATTAAATCAAAGATTAATGAAGATTGGGGTGGAGAATGGAGAATGCTTCTCTGCTGCTGGTTACCGACACTATTAGAACTTTGTATGCAATTTATGAGGCAAATGTTTTTAAGGAGACAGGGACAAGATTTAAGGGACAGATGAACCCTGTCCCTGGAGGCCTTGGAGCCCTCAACTGGTTTATGGGTCTTCCTGTGACTTAAAGGAGCAAATGAGCTCTTGTCTATGTGTCATTTTTTTTTTATTGGCAGATGCTAGAAAGGGTTCACATAACTCAGTGATGTGGAATCCTTTAAAATAACTTTTCACAGAGTTAAAATAGCACTCTTGGCGAGTAGCTCTTCACGAACACTGATTGAGAGTCATACTCTAGTCACTACACGTGACCCATCATTTATGACGTGCAGAGCACAGCTGGTTGTGAGTGACCTCTGATGAATTGTCTTTATGGAAGTTGAGCAAGTAACTTGCAGGCTTGTTGCTCATGAATTCCTTCTTCAAACTACATGAGAGATACAAAAAGCTGCTCAGAATCTAATAATCATAGGATGGTCGTAACAGACTTTATGAAAAAGGGATAACAGAGAAATGAAGCCATTTAGAGTCTGTCAGAGAACAATGAATTTCAAAACAACCTTTGGTTTTATTAAAAATTTATTTATTCACATTTAGTGTACTTTGAAATAAATTTGCATTTTATAAAAAAATTGAATACATTTTTAAAATAGTTTATCAAGGAAGTACCAGCCCAGAAAATTCACTTATATGCTGTGATCATTTCAAATAGGTTACGTAATAAAGCTGACATGCTTGAGTATTAAATTCTTGTTCCATAAGTTACTCATGATAGCATCTTAGCTTTATAATATAATGTGGCTCCTGAGCAAAGCCTTCTTAAAATACACCTTGCACTTTAAGCTCATTTAATTTGAATAGACCCTTTTTTAATTGCTATCAAAGAAATATGTGTAATACATTTCCTGGAAGTGCACATACTGAGAGAGGTAAGAAATTGAATTTTTTTTTTTTTGCTTCTAAAATAATCTTAAACGCTAAATGGCCCATCGTGCAAAATATTGGCTTACCGGACTTATAGTTTCAGTTTTCTGACAAGGTAGTTCTGTTATTAAACCACACAGTAGTTTTCTGGAATATTTCCTATTTCATTAAAGTGGAGTTATAAGTTAGACTTTCAGGGGAATTTAACTATTATTTAATTGGGTGGTCTGCACACTGAGGCCCACGTGTCAATCAGCTGTTTCAGTAAAGTTTTATCAGAACCCAGAGCCTTTCACTTCAGCCCCATCTGTGACAGCTTTCCTCCAGGGTGACAGAGCCCAGCGGTTGCAGCGGAGACCAGATAGCCCATGAGCTTAAAACACTATTTGGAGCTTTAAGAAAAGGATTTCCAAGCTCTGATGTAGTCTATCTCTCACATTTCATACAAGACAAAACACAAAACATTTAACATTTTTTGTTACTTTTTGGCATAGTACCAGGGGA
Source organism: Carollia perspicillata (assembly GCA_004027735.1). Lineage (NCBI taxonomy): Eukaryota > Metazoa > Chordata > Mammalia > Chiroptera > Phyllostomidae > Carollia > Carollia perspicillata. The sequence goes on from PVKM010005249.1 coordinate 45,856, forward strand.
ATAGATTATCCTATTATTAAATCTTAAAACCCCCCAAATATGTGCTGGGTTGCTTTACATTAATAGATATGTAAGGAAACAGCCTTGTATCTCTTTGCATTAAAATGAGACTGAACTAGTAAGTCGGATGGAAAAGAACATTGTTTCTCTGGTCTCTCTCAAAGATCTGAATATAAAAGGCTCATGGAATGTACAGATACTTAGTATTTAGTGAATTTAAACATTTTATGCAAAACTGAGTTATGATCAGAAAAGAGGAAGGATTTCAAAACAGACTAGTCACATGCAATGAAGAAACATTTCTCCCTCTTATATTGTAAAAAAAAAATGCAGTAAGGAGGCATGAAATAAATCAACCACATAACTCTTCTTGCAATCCATCTTCTTTTTCTTCAGTTGAGTAACGACAAAAAAAGAAGAACCAGATATCCGAAAGAGCAAGGGGAGTCTTCCTCAGCTGAATGGTAAGCTAACAACTGTATCATGAGTCGACAAAGGCCACGCATTAAGGAAGCCTGTAGAAGCATTGGACTCCAACGTGCCCTAAAGCCAAGAATTATAGGGGACAGTTCATATTTTAAGGTCGCTTGGAAAAGACTTCTAATGGCAAGTAAAACTGTGGTAAAATTCTGCTGCGGAGTTCGTTGATGGCACCCGGTGGAGCTGTGCAGTGCCCAGCAGCGCAGTGAGCGTATGCGACACTGCTGTTTCTGAAGTACTGGTATTCACATTTTTAATGCCAAAGCAAGTTTTGTGACAGAAAATATACAAAATTATAACATTAGAGTAATTCATTATGTGAAAGTACTTTTTATCACTAAATATTTGGGGTTCTTTATCATGTGTTTTCATTCAGTGAAATTCAGATGCGGTGGAACTACCCCCTCATTGTCATCACAGCCACCCCGATTCTGTCCAGCACAGAACCCTCTCTTATGTAATACGAAATGTATTTCTAAGTATACAACATTTAAAATAAAGCCAGTTAACGTCATTAATTTTTATCATCCTAGTCTTTTTCTTTTTAGAATAACTTCATTGATGTATCATTTGCAGACAATGAGATGCATCCATCTCGAGTATGCAGCTTGCCGAGTTTTGATAAACATGTACACCTTCGTGACCGCCAGCACAGTCGAGTGTTAGAACACTCGTATCACCGCAGAAATCTCTCCTCTCTTTGCAGTCACCTCCCCACATACACAGACAATGACTGCTCTGTTTTCAGTCCTCACAGACTATGTCTGCCTGTTCTAGAAATTCTCGTGACTGTACGCACATTTTTCAACCTGCATTCTTTCACTCAATGTAATGATTTTTGAGATTCTTGTCTGTTTTTGCAAGTATAAGTATTTTAGTTTTTTATTGTTGGTGTCATTCAATTGTATGGACATACCGTATTTGTTTACCCATTCACCTACTGATGGATATTTGATTGTTTTTAATTTATAGATATTAGGACTAATGCGATTATGAACTTTCAGGTAAAGTCTTTTTGAAGATATGTGCTTTCATTTCTTTTTGGTAAATAACAAAGAGTGGGATTTCGGTGTTAAGTATTCATCTGAAGTTTTATCCTACATTTTTCTGCCAGAGAACTACATTCTCTATATTTAGTATTTCTCACATCTATGTTCCAATTTGTATCAATGCCTATTTAAACAAAATAGGGTTAAATATGCATACACCAATGTATGTATAAAATTCATTAAAAGTGAGAAAGTATTTGCAAAACATTCCATCTTTTCTAGTGATTATTCACCAAAATAATACTGCTAAAGCCCTCAGAACAAAATTCAAACCTAGGAAACCCTGATTATGTGAGTTCTTCCTTTCCATGAACTCCCCTTTATTTCAGAGGAGTCACAGAAGAAAACTGAAGCTCGGGGCTCTGCAGGACCTAAATAGAGAAGGTCTGCCCCAGCGCGAGAGAAATGAAACTCCCCGAGCGTCCTAGAGCCGCGGTGACACATTTTTCATGACCTATGTGGTGTGAAACCTTACTCGTTACAATTCTTGTCAGGAAGAGGAAAGAATGTAACCAAAAGATCTGTGAAAAGATAACATAAACTTTTTACTCTCAAGATGACATGACTTTAAAGGTCTCATGCCCTAAAAGACAGCTTAGTTGAACACTAGTGTTTCTTAAAAACCGCAGAGATCCCTAAAACTTGAAACACACATTATGAGTCAAAGTAAAATAATGTACTCAGGAATAAACAACAAATGAGAACTAAGGCATCAAGGTGGTCAGAAATCAACAAGGGAGATTTTGCCCTAAAAGCAAGCTAACAAGTTCCTCTGCCACAGTCTCCTGGCTTCTGGCAGAATACGTGAGTCCTTCTGGTAAATTGGTGTTCAGAGATCCAATTTCCAAAGAGGGAAGGGGTCCCCCACACCTCCAACAAACAATTCTCAGACACCGTCAGGGTGGCCAAGAATTCAACTCGTTCCTGACACTATGTACCCAGAGATATCTTCAGATTTCACAGATTAAGGGTTCAGTTCTATAGGACTGCTTCCCCACCCTTGCACTTCAGCTGCTAGTTGAAAGCCCAGGCTGCTGTCTATGCTTCTGACCAACTGACAATACATCAAAGGTTTGTATCACCTGCTCCTCAGGTTCGATTACTTTGCTAGAGCGGCTTACAGAGCTCAGAGAAACATTTTACTTACTACATCGCTGGTTTGTTATAAACAGATATCACTCAGGAACAGCCAGATGAAAGAGATGTACAGGGCAAGGAATGGGGAAAGGGCTTATAGCTCCCATGCCCTCTCCTAGCTAGCTGGCCACTGCCTCCAAATGCCCAAGTGCTCACCAGCCCAGAAGCTCTCTCAACCTCATTTGGGACGGAGGTGGCTTATGGAGGTTTTACTTACTACATTTGCATGATCGATTAAATCATTAGCCATTGGCAATTAATTCCATCTGTGCACTCAGGAACGCGGGAACTGATTCCAGTGG
>PVKM010005250.1:0-48614 GCA_004027735.1 Carollia perspicillata
GGGCCACTGAGAGCTACTTTGCCTATCTGAAGGAATTGCCCAGCATTTTAATAACATTAAAAAGCTGTGCCTGTGCTTGGAGCCAGGGAGGTGGGTGTGCCACTAAGCCATGAAGCAATGTAGCTGGCAGGTCTTCCAGGGTCTGCAAGAGCAGCCTGGAAGTGGCTCCTGTGTCATGGGGCCACGCTGCCCGGACTAACAATAGCAGCCAAGAAAGGCAGAAGAAACCAGACTACTGGCAGGTGTAACCCAGTGTGGGAGGAGTTGGAGATGGGGTTACACAGGAAGATCTGTGTGGGGATTTAATTTAAGCACAGATGTGACGCCCATGTTAGGGCTTAACCAGGTTGTTTGGGAGAGGAGAGGGGCCTCTCTGGACCATGTGGCTTAGAAAGCAGGAAAGCAGGACATCGTAGTTGTGGAGAGCTCTCTCTCGGACGCCTGGTTTGAAGGAATGCAGAAGGTGGGGTGGGGAGACCCAGCTCACCGTGAGGAAGTGCCATGTGGTTTTTGGATTAAGAACAGGAACCTAGCCAAGCTACAGACTTCTGTTTTCTTTTCCTGAGATACAGCACCCCTGAGTGGTGGCCTAGTTTGGCAAGCAGAGGCAGAACTGTGTGTGTGTTGGGGGGGGGGGGGTTTACAGGGACTCTGGGATTTAATGGTGACATTCCACCATTATTTTGAATCTGTGTAACTTTTGAATAAGAAGTTCCTTTCCTTTTTACCAAATTCTGGCATTGAGAGCACAATTCTTACAGGTGGCGTGCAAAAAGAACAATAGAATAACAAGACCCCTGGGAGGGGAGAGTTTTCTGCAACAGTATTGGCTGTGACCACTGACCACCAACCTGAACCCACTCTGCAGGATCAGCTGTGCAGGGGCCGGGTGGTGGTGCTCCAACATGGTCTGTAGTTGTCCATTGTGTAGGCTGGCCCTGGGCTTTTCCAGGTGGTACAGGCCAAGGTCAGCCCCCACCTGCATTTTGCCTAGGACACCCTGCCTGAACTATAAAGCAATCTGAGATGGCTGCTACTTGTGCTGGGCTTGGGGATTCCCAGATGAAGCTAAACTGTGAATCTAATCTGGTTGCCACTAGGGCTCACTAATGCCAGCTATTGCTTGTTTGATAGGATTTAGGAGCTAAGACCAGCCATTCTTATGGAATAGCAGCTCGGGTGGGCCCCTGAGTTGGATGGGGTGGAGCTCCTGTGGATCTTCAAGGTGGGTCACACCTTGTTAGCTAGGTTGATGGAGTCTAGATATGGTACCAGCCTGCTGGCTCTGTGGGGAGAGGACTCAGCGAAGAGACAATGGCCTCTGCTTGCCCTCATGCGAGACACTTCAATCCCTCCCTATAACCCTTCAAGCTGCCACCACAGTGCTGGAGCTCAGAGGGAGCGAGTCTCAGTAGGTGAGTCCATGTGTGGGTTCCCCAAGAGGAACTGCTTAGGGCTCCTGCAGCCTCCTCCACTGACTCAGTCCCTGCTGGTTTTGAGGGAATGAGTTGTAAGGACTTACATTCTTGATACTGGAATCCTGGGCTAGTATGACTCCTTGCTTCTGAGATCTCCCTCCAAAGTTTTTATCCACGTGGATGTGGGGCCAGCCTGTTTCACATCGTACTCCTCCTACCACTCTGGATGGATGAGATTGTTTCCATTTTGTAGTTGTTAAACTTCCTTTCAGCTTGATTTCATAGTTGCCAGGTGTCCATTAAACTCAATTTCTGATGTTCCTAAGTGATGATTGTTCTATAGTTTAGTTGTAATTTTGATGTGGTTGTGTGAAGAGGTGAGCCATGTCTGCCTATGTCGCCTTCTTGACTGAAAGCCAGTTCCTAGGATTCTTATACAAACACACTCTTTATCTATAAGCCACATAGATAAATTCTTTCTGTAAATACTTGCCAGAGTCAGCATTTACAGAAAGAATGTCAAAAGAATGTTGGGGTGGGTTACATTTCCCTATTGTGAAAGTTCCTGTGAATCAGGAATTCAGGAATGGTTTAACTGGGAGATTTTAGCATGGGTTGGCACATGAATTTACAGTCAAGATACTGAGGGCGCAGTTATCTGCAAGCTTGGCTTGGCCTGGAGGACCACCTCGTGATGGCTTACTCAAACAACAGGCAAGTCAGTGCTGCTGCTTGCCACTTCAATTTATCAATGGGGCTGGGGCTGCTAGGTAAGGTGGCTGGCTCCCCACTGAGTGAGCAAACCAAGAGAGGAAGGCAGATGTAGCAAGTTTTTCAGCCTCATCCACATTCTATTGGTCACTCACACCAATCCCAACATAATTTGTGAGTAGACACCACACGGGGAATAAATATCAGAAGCTGAGTCTCATTGGGTGCCATCTTGGAGCAATGTAGAATTTATGGGAAAATGTACTAGTTAGAAACTCTGCAGTGAAACACATTCCCACAGGCAGTGAGGGAAAAACCTCCATGATCTATAAATGATTTGAAATAATCAGTGAAAAAAATACTTTGATCTTCTCTTTTAAAATTATCCTTACATTTGCCTTGGGGAAGAAGGCTGAGAAGTATGCAGACAACTTCATGAAAAATAGAGTATTGTTGATATGTAAACTTAAATGTTAAAATAGATCTAAACGCCTAAAATCATTTGCTCCATATCTAGTGTCTGTGACCTTGATACAGCAGTGTATCAACTGTCTATTTACAGAATTAATCTTGCAAAAGTGGGCACAGCTACTAAAGAGACATTTCAACACATTTTTCAAAACTGCATTGTTTGCATGGGAATTTAGCCAGTATTTCAAAATCCCCTTGGCTCTAAATTTATCATTATGCAAGCATAATTGAAAGGAAAAGTAGGAGGTCAGCTAACCTTTTCTCTAAGCAGAACTGTTAGGGTAGTATTCAAAATAAGTGAATAATTATTTGGATTTCTGTTCCAAATCTTGCCTTTTTTTCTGGTAGGAACAGCGACCTATGGTGATACCCTCAGGCTAATATTGTTCTTGCATTGTAACAAGTATATTTATTTAGCTTTTTCAGAAGCATTAAGTATAAGCAAGTAATGCATGGGACTGAAGACCAGAATATGGTTAATTAAAGAAGAAATCTTATGCTCTACTTTATCTAAAGGCTTATGATCTGATTTTAGCACTGTTCCTTTTTAGAAAGAATAAAAATAATAAAGGACAACTGTCAGCATTAGTCAGAAGATACGCATATAGCGATTATGTATGATGTAGTACCTAATTTTCCCTAATATTGTGCTGGACACTGTGGAGGAAATGTATGCAATAATACAAGATCCTTAACCCCAAAGAGCTCAGCCTGAAGGGTTTAGAGATAATCCCTCCGCCCTCTTGCTCTCGAGGTTCTCCATGGCAGATCCAGGCAACAATAAAAGTCAGAAGAGAATGAAAATATTAACTTGATTTATGGCCACCCAAAATGCAGATTTCTCAGTAAGTGTGGATGAGAGGACAGCCCTGGGATGTATAGCCAAATTGAGCTGGACCCCATCTACTGCATTTCTAGCTTCCGCTTCTCTAACCCCGCCCCCTCCAATAATTCACCACTGATTGCCCACAGACTGAGTTTGACAAAACAGATGCTTATCCAATAGAACAGCAAAGGCTGTTTATCCTTAGGGATTAATATGCACTTTATCTCCTTATCTGAATGTCTCAAGATAAACCTAGTGCTACACAGGAGCTTCCCCCTCTGTGACAGGCTCTCATTTACCCTAAATAGTCCTGGAATGCATCAGCTATCTGATCTGATACCTACTCTCCTTCATTAGCATGCCTCAGCCACTGAGCACTGCTTGCTAGTGGTGCACAACTGGTGATTTTGCAGTCACTGAAATTTACAGCCAAACTTTCAGACAAATGAGTGAGAAGATTTTCGGGGGAGCTCAACACCTCATTTGATATGACTTCATTCATTTACATCTAGTTATAGGGAAAAAAAGGAAACAAATTATAACACAAGAGCTCCAGAGAAACCTTTAGAGTGTGTATTGAACAGTTGCTTTGAAACATAGGAAACGTGAAATGGGAATGGATTAAATTGATACCGTTTCATTTCACTAATGAGCAAATATTTAAACAACTTTATTTGCCATCTGGATGGCTGCCAAACTCCTCTAATGCAAGCTCCTCCAATAAAGAGATGCCATCCCCTTGCTTATTAAAGTTGTATTTTTTCACGTACCTGCTGTCTTGCATGTTTTTGCTGAGAAGTATAAGTGCATTACAATAAGTAGGTCAGGGGTCAAACAACCTTAAAATATTTTGGGTTACTGCATGGGCATATGAATTAATTAGTTCAACATATAATTATTGAAGCCCACATTCATATGTGGAAGGAAGCTGATGTAGCAAAATGGAAACTGAAATATTCTTTTTTTTATTGTCCAATTAGAGTGTGTATTAACTTTGTCCATGGGTCCTTTATACCCGTTCCTTGACTTGACCCTTTCCCTTCTTTCTCCCGTTAGCCCCCTCCCCCTCCCCTCTGATTCTAATGACTTTAAGAACATTATTATGCAATGACAGTTTTTAACAGTACAGAGAACTAGCAGGGTGAGGTAAGAATACCTGTACTTCTAGCAAGAGTCTCTTTGCTTCTAATTTTAGCATTGCCAAAATTTAAACAAAACACAGAATTGTTTATAAATACACACACTTGCCTACACACATATACAAGCACAAAATCACATACACTTGGATTTGTTGTTTTTAGAAATCAGCTGTCTTTCATTCCATAGTCTGTGATCAACACCGATAGAAAGAATAGATGACATCCATACTTAGCCTTCTAAAAAATAATCAAAGGTGGGGGGAAAGGCAGAAAACTGTATTTGAACAACAATTTTAAAAATATTTAGCACACACAAAAACAAAGAGGTATTACAATGAAGTGAGGCTTTTTGATACCAGTGGTTAACAATTTTTGGTCAATTGTATGAGTCACTAGGAAGAGTAGCGCATCATAGTTCTCTGTTAACATTGGCTCAGTATTATTGCTCTGCTAGTTCAACAGAAAACTGCAGGCCTTTGGTGCCAGTGAGCTGTCCTCAAGGACTTGCTGATGTGTAGCAAAAATATTTTAGTGTGAAAAAAATTACTCCTTAGTGCATATATTTGCAAACTGCTGAATTTCTAGATGATTCTATGTTCAAGGACTATTTTTGATCTTGTAGATATGGTGCCAAAATGCCTCTAAAGAATGAACACTTGTTTTTCTTTTCTTTCTATTTTATTTTTCTTTTTTACTCACGTCATGACAAACCTTGTAGAAACAAAAAGCTGCTGGGGTAGCAAGTTTTTATTTTGCTTACTAATTTGTTATTTTGAACCCAAACCTCCCAGTTTCATGCTTACAAATTAGTAAAAAGAAGTCAAGTGAAATGCAGATCAATATGAAACTCAAATACTCTACTTAATGCTTTCAACTTAGTACATTCAAATTGCCAAAAGAATGGAAAACACAGTTTTAACACTGCTGTTAATTATGCTTTTCTTGCCAGAAACACTTTTGCCATTACCTGGAAGTTGTAAAGAATTGTTTTATTTCATCCAGAAACTTCTGTATAATTTAATTACTGTTTATTTCTGTTTTATCTTCATCTATTTTAAGTTAACAAAATCTAGCAACCAAGCAAATACTTTTCTTAATATTTCTGTTGAAAGTACACTAAACTGAAGTTCATTTAGTTTCCATTTTAAAGTTTAAAAGACTAAATTTATTTTTCATTTATAATTTATATAGATTAAAACTTTTTTGTGATCTCTATTACTGGGAATATGCTTTTGCATATCTAATTATATATACTAATAAACTTCTGATTTACATGCATAATAAACCAGAATTTAAATACATTTATAAAAAGTGAAATTAATATAATAAATAATTGTGACTGTTATATAATTTGTGTTTACACTCTAGCCATGCACTAGAAAAGTTTCTACTATTCATTGGTGAGGTGTATTAAAAATATTGAGACGATAATATTGAGAAGACAGTCTTGAGAAGATGCACAAGAAATTTTTGCTTTTTGTGTGTGAAATTCAGTATCTTATGAGGGAATACACATTTAAACAAACAATTACAATACAAATGCTAAGTTTATTATGAGTATTTTTTAATAAAATCAATATATTTTGTTCTGTTATCAGGCACTGAAGATCTATTCACAATATAATCTTTTGATGCCTCTGAATCACAGCCCCCCCAAAATCAAGAGTTTGATTAATGAGTTTTGTTCCTATACTTTTCAAGCACATTAGGTGCAACAATAATGACCCAATTCTTCACCATTTGCACCGCTACTATTTTCATTTAAAAGGCCAGAGTATTACTTTTGCCACCAAAGTCATTGGAGTTTGAGACCCTGATGTAGTAGTGCTTTTAGTAAATCACATAAACCTCCGTGTTGACTGTCTAAACTACATTCAATTGGTTTTCTAGCCCTAATACTCAATTACAATTGGATAACTGACAAGTCTCTGTTTTATTTTTCAATATGAGAATGCATGCTGTGCTTCAAAAACTAAAGTGGTAATGTCACCTGGTGTGCCACAGGAATCTTGAAAACATGCCATACCTTACTACTTAGTCAGGATCAGTGACCAGTTTTCCCTTAGTGTCAAATAAAAAAATGACAACAGTCAACACAACAATAGTTGTCCATTGCTAATGCCCTGTCTTGAACCATAAGTGTATAGGCTACATCATAGAGTTGTGTCTTATTGGTCACATCACATCACATAGCAAGGCTATGTGGTTAGTTAATTCTTGGTAACAGAAAGCCTTATGGTATTGTACAAGTATGGGCACCTGATTTTTTAAAATGTCACTTTGAAGCAAAAAGGGTAGGTAACTATTATTGTTATTATTTGTTCTGTAAATTGATCGAAATTACACCTATTTTTTCAGATCAGCAAAATATTTTTTGATGTGCTTCAGAATTTTAATGATTAGCCTATGTGCACCGTGAGATGAAAAAGGTTGAAAATCGCTACATTAAAGTGACATTACTGACCTACCATCTGCCTTGTGAATTTTTCCTAGTGGTGAGAATAGATTTGCTCTGATCCATATACGCCTGACCTCTTTTATGACAAAGAGCATGCATTTCGGAGACAGCTGGCCAAAATTAGGGGCATGCTCTGTGGTTATGGTACAGGGCACGGTGAACTGACCCACATGGGGACTAAACCGTGGCCTTATCAGTAATATAGTGTAATTAGTTGAACTCGGTAGTCACGAACAGCTCTACTGAAAACCAACAATATGTTCAGCCATCCACTGTAAATGTACTTTTTCTTCAGTGTGTCTCTAGAGTTTCTTTATATCAAAATCTGTTCTTTTGTTCTTTCTCATTTTTAGCGAGAGGTCTCACTGTTTTCCTTTTCCTCTATTTTACTCTAGTTGTGTTTTTCTCCTTCATCTTGCTTTATGATGCCCATACCCCACTGGGTCCCCAGTTATTCCAACCACTCATATTATGTAGAATGGGTCACATAAATCACTTAGTCAGGGATGAGAAGAGAAATAGACTTTGAAGTGGAACTTTTCTTACTAAAGAGCATTAATTCAACTATCTCACGAAATTACTTTGTTCTTTCAGGTATTAATGAGAGTGGGGTAGTTGTGGTGACAGACACCAAAGATTTTCTGCCATCACGTAACTTCCCACAGTGTTAGGCTTGTGGACATTTAGAGTTGGAAAAATCCTCAGGGTACATGTAGCCTACTGAAATCCAAAGAGACTAAATAATTTTTCAACATTACAAAATCTGGTTAATAACAGAGATGAGTTTTACATTATTGAAGCTAAAAGCTAAGCTGCTGTAACAGATACTAAAATAAAGTTGAGTTCATATTTCCATTATTAAAGTGACTAAGAAAACAATATTATTGAACAGGTAGCACTCTCTGTTATAGTAGAGTTCAAATTATTTATTACAAAGTAAGAGTCTTTATACAATAATAGCCTTATAACTCAAATAGTATGCTATGGTTAAAACTATTATTATATAATATTATTAAAATTTCATATCAGAAAAATATCTTTATGGTCACTGTACATGGCTTTTGCTCACATCTTTTGTAGTCTCTTCATACTATTCTTTATGTTAGAAAAGGTGAAAATTTTAATGTACATGTAGTAAACATACTATGTTAAGTATACGGTAAATATTTAAGAGTCCAATGCTTGGGTATAATTAAGAAACTTAGATAGTGGTAAAGACTCATTGACATGAGTCTAAACCTTTACTGAATCAAATTACTGTATTAATACATTTAAACCCATGTAAATTAATTTCAGTACTTATTTTTAAATTAATTTATACCACTGAAGAGTATTTAAAAGAAATTTATACATCTCACTGGCCTAGTTATAGTGCCTGAAATAGATGAAACAATTTAGTTGTGTAAATAAATTTTTACATTAATATTGAATAAATAAATGAGTGAGTGAGCAAATAAACATTTTCCCCAAGAACAATTTTATGTCATAACTAATATGATCCATTCAGAGTAAATATTTTCATGGTGTTTGTCAAATTAAATGTGTAAGTTGTGCCTGATATGGTTACCTATAGAGCCTTTTGCCTTTTAGATTATTATAAACAATTCTCAGCCTGATTTTGTATTAAGAATTTGGTAAAGGATTGTTACCAAAAATCAAAAAAACTCTCACATTTCAACAAAAATAAAATAACCCATTGTAAAATGGGTCCAGACTTTAATAAATACTTCACCGTATAAGATATATAAATGGCAATTAAGAATATGAAAAAATACTTCACATACATCATCATAGAACTTCTAGTTAAAACAATGAGATGCTACTTCATGTCTGTTACAATATCCAAAATCTACGACACTGACAACACCAAATTCTGATGAGCATGTGGAGAAAAAGAAATCTCATTTATTGCTAGTGGCATTGAAAAATGGCACAACTACTTTGGAAGACAGTTTGATGGTTTTCTGAATACTAAATATACTTTTACCATATGAGCCAGCAATTATACTCCTTGGTATTTATGCCACAAAGTTGAAAACATGCCCACACATGGATATTTATAGTAGTTTTACTCATAATTGCCAAAACTTGGAAGCAATCCAGACGGTTTTCATTAGATGAATCGGTCAATAAACTGTGGCATATTCAGACTATGAAACGTTATTCAGAGCTAACTCTAAATGAGCTATCAAGCCGTGAAAATAGATGGGAGAACTTTAAATGCATGTTATTAAGTGAAAGGAGCTAATCTGAAAAGTCTACCTATTTTATAACTCCAACTATATGACATTCTGTGAAGTGCAAACTATGGGGACACTGAAAATATCAGTGGTTATTAGAAGTTGGGTGGGAATATTGATGAATAGGTAGAGCACAGAAGATTTTTAGACATTAAAAATAATCTGCATGATAATATGACATTGAGTACATGTTATTAAACATTTATCCAAACTCCACCACTCAAAAAAAAAAAAAGCATTTGGTAATCAGACTATGTATGAATGTCCAAAGACTTGCTGGTCTTTTTTTGGCCCAGCTCCTTAAATGCCCCCATTTTTCATATCAGAACATTATAGAATGAGTCATACAAATGTTCCTCTATACATATCGATGAAATATCTTGACATCTGTTATCTCTACACCCAGGAAGGAGTACTGAGTATCAGTAGACTCCAGGAACTTTTTGGTCCTCTGGCTCGCTACTTACATAACATAATGTAATTAATTTGCTTGTCTCCCAAAGTCATTTCCTACTTTTTCCTTTTTATTTCTTGAGCCTCCTGTCATCTGTCTTCCTGGCTTATAAAGGAAGTATCCCAAAGATTTTCCAATGAAATGCTGTGGGTGTTTTTTTTTTTTTTTTTTTTTTTTTTTTAAGAAGTCCTCACTTTCTTTCTTAGTTTTTAGGTGGGAGGTGAACAAAAAAAAGAAAAAGACTGCTGGAGACAATGGGATGTACTGTACAGCTGGCCTGACTGAAGTCTAGGACTATCTCTTTGTTTCCTTCTCTGTTTGAAAAACTTGGCCTGGAGCCAGGACTACAATTCTTTTGCTTCATCCTCCAGCCAGGCCTCAGGCCAGCTGACTAGCTGGGACCACACCCTTAGGAACAAGGAATTCTTCTCCTTGTAGGGTTTAGCTGTTTTCGCCTGGGCATGTCATTCAATATGATAGTTTCTTTACTTCCTAAAAATACAATCCACTTTTAGAAGAACTGTCTCTACTCTTTGCAAACTATTGACAACCATAGGACATTATAAGTGGAGATTTCAAAATACAAAAATGTTTTTGTTGAAGTACATGCTATATAATCTAGTGTGAACACTAAGGATACATTAAAATATATAACAGATAATTTGGCAAAGGAGGGGAATGGGGACATCTGTAATAGTGTCAGCAATAAACATAAAGTTAAACATATATGCATATATTTATATATATAAAGAAGATGATTTTATTGTTAAGATTTCTAAGTGTAATAACTTACTTCTTGTCTTACAAATTCAATTTTGAGAGCATTTTTCCAAGGTCTGGTTATAATAAAGTACCTCTTCACTAGTGCTTGTTCCTATTAGCTATAATAAACTGGTGACATCAGTATTTCTCTGTTCCTTGAGTTTATATTGCAAAACAAATTTAGAACTATAGGGTTATTTTACTTTCTATTTTTTTAATTGGCTGCAAATGTCAAGCATCTAATTGAAGAATAAGCTACAAAGTTTAACATTTCTATCAATCTGTTCCTTGACATATACTGAAAGCATACAAATGAAAATTACTTTTGTTAAGAAGGCATACATAACTGCATTAGCATTTTTCTGTATGAACCAATTCTCATGGCTCTATGAAATTTCTATATAAAATTTCTCTAAAAGAATTTTTAGAGAAAATTTTAGCCAAATCAGCCAAAATATAATCAACTTTCACAAATTAAAGAATATATACACTCAAAAATGTGCAAAATTAGGAAAACTCATTTTTTAATTGAAAAGATAAAGAAAAAAGGGACAGAATGGCAGTGAGGAAAAGAGAAGACTTTAGTTAAAGACCGGACGCTTTCTTTAAATATTTGAAAAGCTGTTCTGTGGAGGAGTCTTTTATTTTGAAGGGCAAAAGAGTAGACACAGAAGTATTAGATAACAATCACAGGGGCATTGATTACATTTATTGGGAGGGCTATCAATAGGGGCTAGTGAGCAGGCACTCAGCTGCCTTCTGAGGTTGGAAGGCTCCTGTCAGGGACAGTATCTGATAGTTTTTTTTTTTTTTTAATTTATTTTTTTACTATTGTTCAAGTACAGTTGCCTCCGTTTTCCCTCCACTACTTCTCCCTGCCTAAGACGTACAGAATGCCATCATATTGAGGTTTATACTCAGCAAGCCAGTCATGCCAAGAAAACAAAACAAAACAAAATGATGACCACAAAAGAAGTTTGATTTGCCATTCATCCCCAATCACACCTCTGCTGTGTATGAAATTTTCTTCCTGTCCAGCCTGAAATCCACCTACGTAGTTACAACTTTAACAAAAAGAAAAAACTAAAATATAACTACCATAGATATCTCCTTCTAAATCTACCCCATTATCCTGTCAGAATGTACAAAATTATCAGAACTAGTGGCATAGATACAAGTGATTTTCAGTGGGGATACTGCCCACTATGGGTAAGACAGTAAAACCCAAGGATGAAAATACAACCATAGGAAAGATGCTGTTCGCAGAAAGTGTGGGAAATTGGCTTAAAAAAAAAAAACAGTAAACAGTCCCCCTTTGCCGGTGTTGCCCAGGGCATTAAGAGTCCTTCTTCATTTACATCCACATGAACTCACTCTTTCATCAAATGTATGTTGAACCCTTATTAGGTGGAAGATATCCTTCCAGGCTCAGAGAAAAGTGCAATGAACATGATAGACAAAGCCGCCCATGTGGCGCTTACAGTCTGCTAAGGAATTCCTACAAATAAAATCTAAAACAAAACACTGAGATGTTATTCAGAATTGAAAAGATCTCATCAAACTCTTACAAAAGTTACAGATAAAAATAAAGTTATATACATTTTTAAAGTGACCCACCTTGCTTTACCAATAAATAGAAATAGAAACAAATAGAAAAGTAGATGAACAATTCTATATTGCTGGTTCTATTGATTGAACTATATTTATTGTAGATACTTTTATCTCAGAAGAAAGTATCTAGAACAGTACTCATCAATTTTAATTCTTTGACAATCCTTGTTTATATTTCTGTACTTTTTGAATAGGTAATTTAGTAAATTTAAAAAACACACAATGTCACTTGTATAGAGTAAAAAGTATCCCTCTCAGCTATGTCCCATACTCACTCACTTCCTTGCTATCTCTAAAGGTACAGGAAACATTACTATTAAACTTCTTTGTGTTTATGCAGCAAATGTTACTATAACAGTCTACATTTTTATCCAAAAGATAGAATAATATTCACACTATTCTGAACTTCACCTTTTTTCCCACTGAATATAATTTAGCAATCCTTCTATATCAGTACATAGCACCCCACTGATTTTTCATAGCTATATGAGAAATTTTGTGGGGGAAGCACAATTTGTTTACATAGTTCTATTTTGATAAAAATCTGTTTTATTTATTGTACATTTGCTATGACGAATAATGTTGAGTAACTTTTTTATGCATTGTTTTCACAGTAGAAGAGTATTTATAGAATGTATTCCTAGAAGTAGAATTGTTTGATTAAAGTAGATGTGTATCTGCAGCTTTGATTAATTTTCCTCAAGTAACTTCCACAGAGATTGCACCAATTTACCCTCCTACATTCAATGCATAAAGGGTATCTCCTAGTTTAGGAGTGTGTTGATACATTTTTGGATTTTTGCTAACAAAATAGGTAAAAATGGTATCTCAGAGTGATTTAGTTTGGATTCATGCATGGTCAAAACTGCTTTTAGTAGTCTTTATTCTGGAAGGACAGTTTGGCTGGATATAAAACTTTAGTACATGCTTTTTCTCTTAAGTACAGTATAACATGTTTCTTCCTTATTTCATCGGTTGGCTTTTGCTGTAGGAAAATAGGCAGTCCTTATTTCCCCTTAAATAAATTCTAACTTTAAAATATTTATTTTATTATGATGTATTTTGATGTTGACCATAGCAGGCCATTTTTTTCACACGTGACCTAACAATATAGTTTTTACATTTCATTTTATTTTCACTGAAATGTATGGTAAATTTCTTATTTAGATATACTTCTATACTTTATTTTAATATATCTTATTGATTATGTTATTACATTGTCCCATTTTCCCCCTTCACTTCCCTCCTCCCTGCACTCCCCTCCCACCCACATTCCCCCCCTTTAGTTCATGTCCATGTGTCATACTTACAAGTTCTTTGGCTTCTACATTTCCTATACTATTCTTACCCTCCCCCTGTCTATTTTCTATTTACCATCTATGTTACTTATTCTCTGTAACTCTTCCCCATTCTCCTCCTCCAATTGTCCTGTTGCTAACCCTCCATGTGATCTCCATTGCTATGGTTCTGTTCCTGTTCTAGTTGTTTGCTTAGTTTTTGTTTCTGTTCTAGGTGTGGTTGTTAATAATTGTGAGTTTGCTATCGTTTTACTGTATGTTTTTTATCTTCTTTTTCTTAGATAAGTCCCTTTAACATTTCATATAATAAGGGCTTGCTGATGCTGAACTCCTTTAACTTGATCTTATCTGGGAAGCACTTTATCTGCCCTTCCATTCTAAATGAACGCTTTGCTGGATAGAGCAATTTTGGATGTAGGTACTTGCCTTTCATGACTTGGAATACTTCTTTCCAACATCTTCTTGCCTACAAGGTCTCTTTTGAGAAATCAGCTGACAGTCTTATGGGCACTCCTTTGTAGGTAACTGTCTCCTTTTCTCTTGCTGCTTTTAAGAGTCTCTCCTTATCTTTCATCTTTGGTAATATAATTATGATGTTCCTTGCTGTGTTCCTCCTTGGGTCCAACTTCTTTGGAACTCTCTGAGCTTCCTGGACTTCCTGGAAGTCTATTTCCTTTGCCAGATTGGGGAAGTTCTCCTTTATTATTTGTTCTAATAACTTTTCCAGTTGTCGTTCTTCCTCTTCTCCTTCTTGTACCCCTATAATTCGGATATTGGAACATTTAAAGATGTCCTTGAGGTTCCTAAGCCTCTCCTCGTTTTTTTGAATTCTTGTTTCTTCATTGTTTTCTGATTGGATGTTTCGTTCTTCCTTCTGGTCCACTCCATTGATTTGAGTTCCAGCTTCCTTCCCAGCACTATTGGTTCCCTGTACATTTTCCTTCATTTCATTTAGCATAGTCTTCATTTGTTCATCTAATTTGCAACCAAATTCAACAAAGTCTGTGAGCATCCTGATTACCAGTGTTTTGATCTATGAATCTGATAGGTTGGTTATCTCTTTGCCACTTAGTTGCATTTGTTCTGAAGCTTTCATCTATTCTTTTGTTGGGCCATTTTTTTTTTTTTTTGTCTTGTCACTCCTGTTATGCATGAGGGGTGGAGCCTTAGGTGTTCACCAGGGCAGGGCAACCCAGTCGCTAAGTTGTGATGCTGTATGTGGGGGCAGGGTCCAAGAGGGGACAATGGTGCTTGCTCCAATCTCTGCTGGATTTCAGTCCCTTCCCCCTGCTTCCCACAAGCAAACTGGGCTCTTCTGGTGCTGAGTCCCATGTGTGGGCTTGTGTACATTCTAGGACTCTGTGGGTCTCTCCAATGAACTCTCCTATGAGGCTGGGCGTCTCTCCCACTGCCACCTCAACCCCCACATGTGTTCTCAATCCATGTTTTGAGGTTTTATTTCCCAGCGCTGGAGCACTGGGTTGTGTGGTCTGTTCCACTCCCCAGTGTCACCTGGTTTGTCTGCAAGTGAATGTGGGACCACCAGGTCCACCAGCCGCCTTGTGTGCACAATCCACCACCTCGATGGGTCACCAGCTGCCACCTTGCGCACCCAGGGTCTGCCAGCCACCTCTTTGCCTGGCTGCCCAATTCCACCCCTCCTACCAGTCTGGAGGAATGTGTTTACTTTAACTCCTTGGTTGTCTGACTTCCACACAGTTCAATTTTCTGTCAGTATTTGTTGTTTTTTGTTTCCAAATTATCGTTGTCCTTATTTTGGTTGTGCAAGGAGGCACAATGTGTCTACCTACGCCTCCATCTTGGCCAGACTTCCTGATATACTTCTATACTTTAAATACACTAATCGTTAAGTTGCATAATCTTTGTTTTTCTTCTTTGGGTACCACATACTTGTTTATATTGAACCACTTCTAGTCATCTTCTATAATTATCATTTTTCTCTCTCTATTTCTGTTTTCCTCATGTTTATTCTTTTTACCTGTATTCTCGTTCCCCTTCATGATCCTAAATCCTCTTTTATTTTTATAATGATATTTATTTTTTAATTTTTCAGTCTGATTTTACTGCTTTTGTTTCATCTCATGCTGTGACCTGGCACTGCTCTTAGATTTTGTATCTCCTTATTTGTGTTTTTCAAAGAGGTGAGTGCTTTATTCTTTTCTTTAAAATCATTGGGTACATGTTAGTTTATAATTTTTATCTACTTTCTCGAAACAATAAATTGGGGTTCAATTGATCTATGTTTTAAAATATTTTGTTTTCTTTATCTAACTTCTTAAGATACCTTTGTTTTGAGGGAGTGCTTGCTGCTTTTCCCACTGCCCTTCTTGAAGGAGCTGTCTTTTTCTTGACTAGCACTTTGCGACAAATTTTCCATAGATTGTACGGAAAGTAGACACCAGAGCTATCTTCCCAGCTTCACAAACCAAAGCTTTTCTTTGGTTTGTGAAGGAAACATCTTACAGTGGAACTTTATTAAGCTTTGCACAGCTCTGCATCCTCTTTTCCAATTATTTGGGGCCTAGGAGTGCTTTTCCTGCTGGCCTGCTCCACCCTGATTTCCACCACTAGTATTATTTGCAGAGGTTCAGGTGTATAAGACTACACTCTGACCTGCAGGGAGTGTGTACTGCTTTTCTGAGATCCCCTACCACTTGACCCTTTTCCCACTCTTCCTTTTTTAATTACTTTACTTACTTCAGTTCAGTATTTTGCCGTATTTAAAATGTTTATAGTAGGCATTTATTTACAAAACCATGAATTATATCTTCTAGTTGTCCTTGAAATGGATTTTTTAAAAAATTGAATTCCTAGAAAGAAAGGGCATAAATGAAAATTTATACACCTATGCTCCTTCTGAGAGTCCCTCTATTGTTACTTTCATTTAAAAAGAAAGGAGCCTTGGCTGGTGTAGCTCAGTGGATTGAGTGCCAGCCTGCAAACCAAAAGGTTGCAGGTTCGATTCCCAGTCAGGGAACATACCTGGGTTGTGGGCCAGGTCCCCAGTGGGGGTTCATGAGAGGCAACAACATATTGATGCTTCCCTCCCTCTCTTTCTCCCTCCCTTCCCTTCTCTCTAAACATAAATAAATAAAATATTTTTAAAAATAAAAGGGTTAATGATGGAAAATTGGGATGAGGGAGACACAGATTTTGTCTGTTGAATCTGCATTCCTCACAGTGGAAGTAAGCACTGACCCAGATATCAAAAATTTATTCTTTTATCATTTGCTCTGGTGAAGTATAGAGAAAGATTGTTCTTGAAAAATTAAAAGCTTATTTGAAAGGAAGACAGTACATGAAAAACACCAACATTTTTTTCTTTATTGTTACAGATCATATATACGCCATGACAGCCAATGTAGGCCAGTATAATTGTTGGTACTTTTAATAATTTCAGTGCAATTTAGTTTGAAAATTCATACAATTTGAGACTAAACTTCCAACAAAACTACACTATCCCTTGTTTTTTGCGTTTCACTAATCACACCTGCAATCAACCAATTCCTTGCTCAAGAGGTTAATTAGTTGCAACTGCGATTTGGCACCTGCAATTTTGTTGACCTTTTGAAATTAACATGTATTTCTTTATTCACATTTGTAAGTTGCTTAGGTAACCAAATAGTAGTTTTTTTTCCCTTAAATTTTCATAGATGTTTTAATGTTTCCAAGGTAAATTTGGAGACAAGCAATACATTAGCAGTCAGCTTAGTCAAAATGTTGAGTTCTTTTTATTGTTAAATGAACAAGTGATGACATTTTCAAAAAGAACTATCTTGACAAATAAAAAAAAACAAAAAAAAACAAACTTAGGGATCAATTTTAAAGTTTAGATACATTTATTATGTAAAACTTTTATTTCAGAAAACAATGACATCTCTCCTGAATCTTATAAATTATGTCTAGCTTTCCATTCACGTGTGTCATGGAAGGTTCAAAGGTTTTATCGAGAAGATGTTCTTCATGCAGCCTGATGAGTCACCTCCACATGAGAGATTAATAATTGGGGTTCCTAGACCCTTGAGATTTTTATCTTTTGCCAAGTGATGTCTAAATTCAGGTCTTGGTAATTTGAAATGAAGTCAAACAGACAAACCACTTAACCTGAGATGAAAATTAGTGGTTGAAAATGAATGAACTCCCTAAATATTTAATTACTTATAGATATAAAAGTCATTGGTCGGGATCAAAGGTAATCCTTTGACATACTATTGCTTAGCAGAATTTTGAATACTAAAATCTTGTATTTATTTTCATAAAATATTTACAAAAAAGTATAATTTAAAATAAAAATAACAATTAAAAGACATTCCTAGTTTGTTCTGAAAAACATTTGAAACTTATGGTCTTTCTTCTACCTCAATATTTTTTTAGTGTTGTTTAGTAGATGTTGAAATCCCACCAGCACAAACCTGAGAAAAAATATGAGCTTGTTAAAACTTTGAGAACTTTAGAAGTAATAAACTAACCAAAACAGACCAAATGTGTTGTGACCTGTGAGGAAGGATAAATTTGCTTGTACATTTCCTGTGTCTGTTACTCTCATTTATGAAGATGAATTTGCAAAGGAGAGGGGAAAAATAGATTTATTACATGTTGTTCTCTGATCCTTCTTGTTTCATTATTTGCCAGGTCTATGGGCCTTGACCAAAAAACATTATGTTTACTGAATTAGAGTTAGGTAGATTGCTATTGTTCAAATTGAAGAAGCTCATAAGAAATTGCCCCTGAGAAATGCAGCAATCTGTTAGCTGTAAAGATGTTAATGAAACTATGATTCACTGGCTTATATGTTGTTCTTTTAATAGGAATCATGAAGAAAACACATCTGGATTTTTCCAGAGTAATTGGGTATCCTGTGAGCCAGAACTTCATTTCTGTCTTACGGATACTATGAGTGTCTTGATTTGATTGGTTTTCCTCTCCCTGTTGGTTTCCAAGAAGCTTAAAGCCAACATCATGACCAACATTAAAGATGTTTGACCTGCATTTTACATGTTCACTAGCTCATGCTCCTGCGTGTATTTTCTCTTTGCTCTTCATTTTCCTTAATTACTTATGGAATATTAAGAGATTTAAGTTACTTCTTTTTGAGGTAATGGTATTTAAAATTGAATACTCAAAACCTCTATCTGCAATGGAACCTCAGTTTTAGAAATACCTTTGATTAAAAAAAAAAGTATCAACTGTGACTTACTGGCCCTCTAATGTTTTCTAACAGTTTCTAACATTTTAAGAATTTTATTTATTATTTATTTTTAGAGAGGGGAAGAGAGAGAGTAAAAGAGGGAGAGAAATGTTGATGTGTAAAGTAACATCGATCAGTTACCTCTTATGTGTGCCCCAAAGTGGGGTGGGAGCCTGCCTGCAGCCCAGGCAGTTTGCCGACCAGGAACCAAACTGGCGACCCCTCACTTTATGGGACAATGCCCAAGCTCAGAACCAGTGTGGCCAACTGAGCCACACCTCAGAACCAGTTTCTAACATTTTTACAGCCAAATGGGAAAAAAATCATATGAAGTAAAAATAGGAAGCTAAGGTGAAGACAGATGACAGTTTATTGGGAACCTCACGCTTCCTCCTCTTTCCTGCCACAAGGCCTCTGCGGCAGGCATGTGAGCGCCTCACATACCACTGCCATGCTGACAGAGCTTTGATTTTCTTTTCTTAATTTTATACTGTTATAGCATATATTTGTGTATTCAAGACTCAATTATTTGATCTCAGAGGAAGTAAGCTTGAAACTTGCTTGGGGAGTGGTGATTTTTCTTTTCTCAGGAAAGAGATAAAGGAATATTCAGCTAATGGTGTTCAAAAAGAATTTCACAAACAGGAAATGTACATGAGAAGATATCCTACTTGCATCCCTGCCTTAGAATGAGATCTGGATATCTGGAGTTGCAGCAGCCTTCTTACAACCGTGAGGCAACAAACTTCAGACTAAAAGACCAATATTCTAAGAATCATAGAATAAAAAGGTGGGAAAATTCTGGTTTCTTTATGATACTTCCAAATAGCTAAACTGACACTCTCAACTTTCACCTTCAAACTAATTGTTGTATAAAAGAAAAAATGGTATTTTAATGGTACATTTTGTGTTTAATGTTGCTTGCGACTGAAGGTGCACCTGATGATATACTCTTGAAAAATAATGGTTAGGAAATGTTTGTTAGCCTAGTTGATGTTTACCAGTGATTAATAACATAGAAAAATGATCTCTACTATAGTCACGATACTGAAGTTTGTTATAACTCCTGTGTGATACGTAGTCTGACAACTTTCTTTCTCTTCCTTTATTAGTATCTGTCACAGAAGATATCTGATTACCAGGAAAATTGAACCAACAAATATTTTTACTTTCTTATTTTAGTTTTTAAGCTTTTGAAATACATATATATATAAATTGTATTTATATAAATTACATATAAGTGATACATAAATTTTATTTATATAAATTATTATATACTATATATACTTTATATATATTTATTAGCACTTAATGCTAAACTACATTGCCTACACTTCCAAAATTGGTATTTTGGAATGTAGATACTCTGTATTTTTGTGGTAGTCTTATCCAACTTAAATTTGTTTGAACTATAGAATGGGAAGCCATTTTTTTATTTAACGCATGCTATAATTTTTGCTTTCAAAGAAAAACCTGGCTCTTATTGCAATAATTTTTTTATTAGAAATGGGACAACACGTATAAAGATGAAAAAAGGAAAACCTACAGAGAATTTCAGAACCTCTCTACAGACGTGAAAAGGAAAGTAAATTTAAGAAACTCAGTAATATTATAAACAATGAAAGCTATTAATATAAAGATTATGAAATAAATTGCAGAACTGTGAACAAGGATATAACATTAAGCCATGAAACAGAGAAAAAAATTCAGAGAAGTGACAGAGCATAGATGATATTTAGAAAACATTTATCATTTGCTTAATGTTACATCAAACATTCTGCCCGTAGAATTTCATTTACATCTTGAAACCACCTTACCAGCTAAGTTACATTATTATCCACATTTCACAAAAAAAGAAAACTGAGCTCCAGAGAGATTCAGTGCAGAAACTTAGAGTTACATAGCTAACAAAGAAAGTGTTGGATAATGTCTTACACTGTTATAAATTCTGTACTGCTGTAACCACATTATAGTGCCTCATAGTAGATCTGTTAGTATAGCAATGTATAGTCCTTTATAGATCACATCTACATATTTGTCTAGTATATGTTTTTATATTCATCTATGCCCCAAATTTTATTCTCCCAGTTAATGTTTCAGAGACTTAGAACTAAAGTCAAATATTACACTTTGGGTATTCATGTAATAGAAAATTTTACCCTTGTACATATCAGCCAAACTGAAATAAAAATGGCTTCCAGAAACTATTTTCATTTCTGCTTCTCAATTAATGTTAATCACAGTGATTATGCTAATTTAGGTTGTATACAGTATACAAGAAATAACAAGGAAAACCATTTTAGACTAAACAGCCAAAACAAGATTCAATGTAGACACAAATACTTGAATTGTAAATAATGTGATTCAGGTCATGTGCTGACTAAACAGCACACTTATTTAAATATCGAAGAGCAGGCAGAATTTTCTATTTAGAATGGCACACCATAGCATTTATCTCTTGATATTTATGCCTCCTCATTATTTCTGCCCTTTATGTACTTCCACATTATTCGGAAAGAATGTATCAATCTAAAACAAATGATAACAGTTTTGTCTCAACAGACATTCAGGTTGATTTCTACCAACAGTACTGTCTGACTCTGCATTATGTAATATAACCCAGGATGATTGTGAATACCACACATATAACCTTCGAGGAGCTAAAAACATGACTCTGTACCAGTGCTGGGTAGCAAAAAGAAAAAGGCAGCTGTGAGAAAAAATTGGAACTGGAGGAAAATGTTCTTCCTTATATACACTTATCAAAATATAATACTCTCCCATGTTTAAAACTAATTGGAAAAAGTTAATAAAAGTTCTACAATAAAAAATATGACTATATACCTATGTATTACAGCCTAAGTTATTCAGTCTGTTTTCACAACATTATCAACACTCATAAACCCACCCAGAGGAGACATAACACCCACCCAGTCCAGGAACTTCAGGCTGATTAAAAAGAAGTGATTCCTTGCACTATAATGCAGAGGAAACAAAAGAACAAACAAAGAAACAGATATCCATTCTTATTTAGAATTTTGATTATTGTACATCATGGACTTTTTGCATTAGCATTGATTTGTTTTATAATTTGCTTTTCAATGTGATTTATCTTGATTATTAAATGATTTAGGTCCCTTAATTGTTGTGCCTGCAGTAAGCACCCTACTCACTTTAACTTATTCCAGTCCTATTCTCTATAAATCTATCCAAATTTTATATGCCAAAATTTATAAAAAACTCCAAGCATGCCCAATGGACATTCTCCATATAGCTGATGTTGAGGAAACATTGTTGTACATCCTTTAAAGAGATGCGAGGAGGAGAAGGAGAAGAAAGAGAAGAAATTAACAAGCAATTACCTGAATTAAGGGTTTTCTTAAAATATGGAATAGCACTACAAAATAGTTTTTAAAAATGGTGTAGTACTAACGGGGGAAAATAAGTGACCTACTTTCAAGAGGATAGAAAGAGCATGCAGGCGAAGGTGTAAAGTTCACTCACACTTCCTCTTTTGCAAGAAGCTAAGACTTTTTTTAAGTAAGGCAGATTTGGCTACTAGAAAGCGAAAATTTAAACAAATGTATAATAAACATCACATCCAAATATGTGTTGTTTATTTTTAAAGTGGTCATTGTGTTTATTTAATAATTTCAATGAAGTTCTCATCAGCATTTTGAAATTAATTCCTGTGCCTTGCTCTTAGAGCTAGATTGTGAGCCATAGGAGTGAAGTTGTCTGGTTAATTTAGAGGCACAACACATTTTGTCTTAAAATAATTTTCTAATTTAAGTGCTTAACACTTACATGAGATGAATTTCGACTATTACTAGAAACCAAGTCTACTCGCTAAGAATGGCCACATGCCAAGACTAATTGAATTTAAATGAGTTGAGCAAGCTTCAAAGGGTATTTCAAAAGAAGAAATTAGAAAATATCCGAATATATATGAATTTTAAAATAAGAGAATGGGTGCCAACTTTTAAGAAACTAATTCACACTTGCCTATAAATGCCCAAATAGGTTTGCCAAAAACTAAGTTGAATTATTTTATCCACATACCTTTATGCATTATTTGCAGTTTATATCTTCCAACAGTTTATAGATTGGTAATTAGTTATGCTGGTTTTCAACAGGAAAATCATAGAGTGAAGGAAAAACTAGTTTTCCTATAGCTAGATATATAGATTTATGTATATGTACAAATGTAGATTCATCCACTGTAACAAATGAGCCACTTGGAAGGGGTGCTTGATGTGGGGGGGGGGGCTAGGAATGCATAAGGACAAGCAGTAAATGTGAGATTTCTCTACCTTTCCCTTGACTTTACTATGAAGCTAAAGCTGCTCTAACAAAAGTCCTAATTTTTAAAAAATTACATGAATGTACAACATATAAAATAAAAGGGAAAAATGAAAAGCCCTCTTGCTCTACCACTTTTTACTTGAGTAGCTCAATTAGATAGCATTATCATCTAAAAAAAAGGTAAAACAGTGTAAGAATCAAAATTATGTGTGTGTGTTTTGTATATGTTATATGTATTATATGTTAAAGTATATTTTTAAGGATTCTAATAGCTATTTTCATTTCAAAGAAATATAAATTCAATACACTAATTTGAATTATTAAATACATATAAACAGTAATAAAAGTTCTCTGTAAGTAATTATTGTAGTATAATAAAAACACACACTTATCTAATTTTTATCTGAAACCAATTCATTAGCTATATGAAATTTATGTAGATAGCATACAATTCCAGGCATACTAAATAACATCAAATCACATAATGAAATCAGGAAACTGGGCAAGATGATCATTTTATCAAATTATTTTTTCATTGTGTTTTTATTAGTTTTCCTTCCTTTCTTCCTTTTCACACATAATTTTTGTGCAATATTTCATGAAGCTCAATCTAGAACTGAAGATTTACGATGTATTATGAATTGTTGATTGTTTTAACAGTGAAGCCCTGTGCCTTCGAAAGATCCAGATTTGACTACCGCAGCAATTGTGGCAGCACTGTTTACCAGTTATATTTAACAATAAAGAATATAGCACATTTATTCAAGTTTCAGGAACACTGCCAGCTTATCAGTCAAGCAATTGTCAGTTCCCTAGTGACCATACACTCACTCATATGAGTGCCTTAGGAGAAGGTATTGATGACATAGTCTCTGCTCTTAGTATTTCTGGTGTAAAAGGAATCCTTTCTGACTTTCACTTATTCTCCTTTCTAATATCTGTAAATGCCTTTACTTTCAACTCTACCCAGAGAATGGCTTCTATGATATGCCCCAATTGTGGCTCACCTGAATGGTCTCCAGAAGCCAAGCCTGTACCTGAGGCTTTGAGCTCTGATACAAGTGGATGATTCAAACTGAGCCGATCAGGGGTTCTGTCTTTGGGATTTAGAATTGAAAATGGGAAATACCAGTCTTAGCTGGGGTTAGTCTCTTAACAGTAGACATGTGAAAGCACACGAGGAGCCACGTGGCTCCTTATGAACTGAGAAGCAGGGAAAACTGACCTGCAGGAAGAGAAGGAAGCAGATGCCCAGGAAGAAGCCAAGAGGAGAGGGAGGCTTTCGGGGAGGGAGGGAGGAAGAGAAAGACTCTGGTTCTGAAATATCTCAATTTCCTGTTGCATTCTTGCACTACCTTCCTTGAGTTCCACCTCCCCCACCAAACAAAACAAAACAAAACAAAACAAAACAAAACCAGCAAAATCAAACAAACAAAGTGTATGAACCTGTGTTCATACACTTAGAACAAATTAAAGTTCTTCTTGACGGTTTAATCTAGCTCTTTTGTATTTAACATTTGTAACAAAAGATGTTCCAGTTTATGTGAATAGCTTCTTTAAATACTCAAAAACATGTGAGTACCCACACACTAACACTCAGAAATACCCAGATAAGTCTGGGACTAAGAGGCGCATTCCATTCCAAAACCCCTGGGGAGCAGGACGCATTCTCAAACCAAGTCTAGGTCAGAGATCTGGGCCAGGAGGCTTCTCGGGCTGGTAGATGTACCAGGTGATTTTGCTGAGGCTCGAGATTATTGGTCTGCTTATATGCATTTCCTGAACTTTTTTATCCCTTCAGGGTATGTCTAATATAATAAATCAAAACAATCCTTTGCTCCATTAACAGAGTTGGGAGAATATTGTTTCATTATTATTATTAAATTCCAATCTTGAGTGAGCTAAGAGAAAAACTGAATCAAAATTAAAAGCTGAATAGGTTTCCTAAGGGAAAATATATACAATAAGAATTTTGCTATTAGCTATTTTATCGATTGGAAATCCCCCAAATGCTACATTCCTGAAATACCTTAAGCATGCCTGGTCTCCAGCCACCAGAGAGATCTACAGCGGTGTTAAGATACTTTGAAGGATGCTGGACAAGCGGCAAAGTAAAACAATGTCTGGTTGCTTAACCTAATTAGCTACATGAATAAAGGAAGATACATTCCTTCAGGAAATGCCATGCATTCTAAGGCAGAGCACTTCAAAAATCCAGAGGAAAGGGTAGGAGTTTTTAGTATAGAAGTTGACTAGAAATGTAAGAACTCCAATTTCTTGAATGGAGAAGGAGAAGGAAATTATTTTGAATCAGGGCAGAGGCCTAGTAAGACTTGCAGATTCTAGCTATTGGTTTAAAACAGGAGAAAGATTATCTGGCCTTTACAGTGACTTCATCTTAGGAGTTGGCATTATCAAGGAGGAAAGAATAATGTTGACTTCACCTAGGCGATGGTGGAGAAGGGAGATTGGATTTCGAAGCCCAATTGTGGATTCAGGTTCTCTCAGTGAGGGGATCAGTATTTTACAAAATTTAAATTTTGTTAATTTAACAAAATTCTGTTAATTTTATCATTACTCATATTTTTCTCATGTGGAATATATCCAGAGGACTCTTCAAAGGAAAATGGTCTGTTTGCCTATATTCAAGAGTTCATAGTGGGGGGTTAATAAGGGAAGACCCAAGGAGTCTGCCTTCCACCAGGAGGAAAGTCAGTTGAGCAATTAACAATGGAAACAGCTGTCAAGTGGTGGGAGAGGGAAAGAGCAGGGTGAATCTCTACAATTGAAAGGTAAATGTTTACAATTTGTGGGAATCAAAAATCAACCATGTTTACCAGAAATCCCCATGTATAGTGCAGGAAACCAGACACGGAGCTTAAAGAGACGTGCCGTTTGTGAAGACTGAGCCTGCTTTGGGCTTGGGATCAAGTCAGTCACAAACAAATATATAATGAGTCAAAATGGGACTAAACATGAATGAGTCCAAGACATACAAAGATGAAAACAAATGATAAAACCCCAACTGAACTAGTTCAAAGTATTGAAGAACATATATGTAGCAAAACAACAACAACATTATTCTTGGGAAAGGACTTAATCTAGTACTGAGGCACAAAATATGCAAGGTGAGTCTGAATCATCTTTTAAAGCCAGAAAGTAAGAAAGCGATAAGGGTGAGAGGTGTAGAAGTGACGAGGGTCTGAGGCAACTAAGTTCAATGGCACTAGGGATGGAGTGAAAAGCTTCCAGTCAGCGAAGCTGTAACAACTTGAGCAACAAAATAGCTCAAGTAGTACTGGATTAGGACTGGAGGTATGAGATAGATAGCCATGAACCCATACTGAGATAAAGACATGGCTAAATAAATAAATGAGTGAATGAACAAGGAAGGAAAGATGAATTTCCCATTCATATGAATTCCAAATAACTTATGAAGATACATCTCCAAGAGGAGAGAGCATACGTGCATAGTACTTAAGTGTGGGCTGTGCTTAACCACTTCCTTCCAAAAAGTACAGTATAGAAGAAAGAATAACATTAGAGTGGAGAAACCTGATAAACACTACATCAGCCTGGTGCTCATTGCCAACAATGACATCATGTGGATAGCAGGCATCCTAGATATGATGTGACGCAACAAATTCCCCTCTTTGACTTTCCTCCAAAAACCTATAACTTCAGCCTTATCAAGAGAGAAGCATCAGGCAAATCTTAACTGATGGAAATTTTACAAACATCTGAGTAGACCGCCTCAAAAATTTAAACTCATCAAAAATAGGACATGAGAAACTTTTGCTGCCAAAGGAGCCTAAGGAAACATTAGGACTAAATGGAGTGTGGTTTCCTGAAGCAGAAATAAAGGACATTGGGTAAAAACAAAGGACATGTGAGTAAAGTATGAACTTCAGTTCATAGGAATGTATTAATATTGGTTCATTAATCATTCCAAGCCTAATATATCCATGTAATGTGTAAATGATAGTGGGAACTGAGTGTGAGATGTAGGGACTCTCTGTACGCTCTTCACAATGGTTCTGTAACCCAAGACAGATTCTATGGTAGGAAGTTCATTTAAGGATATCACAGAACAGTGAGCTAAGCATTGACCCTCCACGTTACAACCTTCCCAAGGGCAAGAACACTGTTCTATGTATCCTCCATCTCTTTCTATCAACATCTAGCACAGTCTCCAGAGCAAACTGGTGTCTGGACAAGTTGGTTAACAAATGAATGACTGTAGGAAAATTTGTAATTATCAAGATAGTCCTAAACTTGAAGAGATGTAGTGCACCTGAGGGTTTCAGAAAATTTTATTATAAAATAGTAACCAGTAATTTACAAGGTTGATTGTTATGTATGACGTATCCTTCAGAAAGAACAGAACACACGCAAAACCGTGTACATACTTTGTCTTCTCCCATTTTCAAATGGCATCATGGCACATTAATAGTTAACTCTCCATCTCCTCTCAAACTTTTTACCTGCTGTTACTGCAGCCCAGACATATGGCTCTCAACTCAATTTGTTCCTTTAATGGGCCATTTCCTTCTTGCTTCGAGATCTCAATCCATTATATCCCCCACATCCTTGCATTCTTCTTCCCCCTTTGCCTGATCAATCCTCATTCAGTCATCTAATCTCAGATTAACTGTCACTTTGATTTCCTGCCTCCTTGGGCCTGGCTAGACTTTTTTTTTAAACTTTTTTACATCACCCTCTACTTTTGTTTTCTGGCCATATCTCTTATCATCATTGCAAAACCAGACACACACGTATACTTTTACTGACTGCACAGTCTATAAGAGCAAGTATTATATTAGCTTTATTCACCTTTGTAACTTCTGCATCTGGGACATGGTAGGATACACTATATACTTATTATATGAGTTAGTGAGTGAAAAATACATGAATTCAATAAAAATATAAAGTTTAAACATTTTTTGAAAAATGATAACATGGTACACAAAGAACTCCTCTACACCTTCAAAGCTCCCTAAAGCATCACTTTACCCACCAGTGGTTTTCATAACTCATCCTCTAGCCCTTTAACATGGGTTCATGTCTTCCTACCACTCAGTTTACTCCAAAATAATGTACTTTGCAATTGCCCCTAGTATTACCTTCCTGTATACATAATTTATCAGTCTTTAAGTTGCATAATATAATAAAGCTATTACAGGGCACACATGATCATCTTTTATGTGAACTGGAAATCCATACACACACAAAAATATATAAATAGAAATATTCTCTACTGACCTTGCAGCCTACTTTAAATTTACTTCAATTTAAGGGATTCCATGAAACACAAAAGCTATGTTTTTCAGCTCTGTGTGGACATACTGCACTACATGAAATGTTTGTCTTGGTTCACTTTCTGAATCCCAAAATATCTCCATATGTTATGACTGCTGCTATCTCTTACAAAATTAGGCGAACAGTGGAGATAATGTTCTCATGTTTCACACAAGACATGCACATCCATATACAGGCATACAGGAGGGAAGGAGGAGGAGGAGCCAACACAAATGAATGCTTGTCTGACATTGAGCACAAATGAAATTCTGCTCATAAATATTCTGCTGTCTACGTGCGGAGCATTGGGACCCAGTGACAGGAGTCTATGGAAATTTACATACTGCTAATTGCATGCATTTATCCTTGCAGACTTCTTTAAAAAGAAAAAGAAAAAAAAAGTCTCCATCAAATATCTAAGTCAGACAAAATATATTAACATACACAATGGTCTAATTAGAGCTTACCCTGATTTTGTATAGTCACAGACCTCTCCGAGTAAATCTAATTGACTCAGTTACGAAGAAGGGCTTGGGCACTCTCAGGAATGGTTTCATAGAATATGAAAAAGTCCCCAAATAAGATATGTTTTAGCTTCTTTACAACTCAAGGGAGCTTGTGGAGAAATGCAGCAGCCTGTGGTTTCGCCTGGGAAGTAGCTCCAGGAAGAGACCGGAGGACTTAAGGGGAACTCTTCCCTTCTGTTGTGAGTAAGTACCCAGGCTGCAACTAAGAGAAAAATTAACACAATTTCATTCAGGAATTTTAACCAAATACCTCTATTTGCTCACATAATATATTGGACTACTTAAGAAGGCAAAAGTTTAAGGGATATGAAATTATGTAAATAAAATTAGCTTACAATTTTGTCCTGGTAAAATGATTCTTAAATCCATAACTCATGCTAATCTGTAAAGTCCTGGGCAAATTCTTATTTTTTGTAAAACTTTCCACAATGGGTACTTATAGAATTGCCCTCTGAGGACAATTTGCATATCAATTTATAAGAGTAATAGTACACCTACTTCTACTATGTCAACGAGGCAAACCACTATTCACAGAGGGATTGTTCTAGGCTGGGAGCCCTCCTGGACGGGGAAATGAAAATACAATCACTTACGTACAGGAGACTAAGTCAAGTAAGACAGATTCACGTATTGAATAAATATTGTAACCAAAGTATGAAGATTATACTTTAAGAAATTGAATAAAAGAGCAATCAATTCTTCACTACTAACTAAGGGTAGTTTCAGAATGATGTTTCTTGAATTGGGCCATAAAAAGAAGACAGATGTCTTCTAAAATTGGTGTCATAAAATTTATAATATTTATTCCAGGAGAATGTCCAGACTCTCTCTGGCCCTTCCAAACTATATCCCTCTCCATTCCCAGTATGCAGGGAAATTGTATTTATTTTTAAAATATTTACATTTCTGTTTACTTGTTCAAATATTATTGACATATAATATTTTGTAAGTTTTAAGGTGTCCAAGATGTTGATCTGATATATTTGAACATTGCAATATGCTTACCATCATACAGAGGACTTTAGCCATACAGGAAAAAAAAAAAAAACCCAAACCCTCAAGAGTTTGAAATCTCAGACTGTCAATTGAATGAAATCTCACTCTAAATGAAATCTCAATTAATTTAGGTTCCACTTGGTTTGTTTGGCCACAGTTGCTTTTACCTGAATAGACAGTCATTTGAAAATATGCTTACCCTCAAAATGGAATTATACAAACATGCAGAGTCACACAAAGAATGTGAAAATGCTGACATAAAAACACTGGACTTTTTAAAAAATATTTTATTTATTTAATTTTTAGAGAAGGGAAGGGAGAGAGAAAGAGAGGGAGATAAACATCAATGTGTGGTTGCTTTTCACACGCCCCTTACTGGGGACCTGGCCTGCAACCCAGGCATGTGCTCTACACTGGGAATCGAACCGGCAGCCTTTTAATTTGCAGGCCCACACTCAATCCACTGAGCTATGCCAGCCAGGGCAAACACTTGACTTTTTAAAAATGCATCCAATAAAGTTTGTAAAAGAACAGATCAACATATAGATTGTTTAATTGGGGTCTTCAAAAAAATGTGGCTAAAGTATTTGCCTTAACCAATAAATCTGGAGTTTAAATATATTCATATAGTTTATTGAAAAAATTACTGAAGATCGTACTTTAATTTTAACTCTATGTTAGCATCTGAGATTAGCCACATTGTAGAAGAATAAAACAGACTCTCTCACACCACTCAAACTGATTTTCAGTAACTACTGTTGAAAAGAGTAAAAAGCTTTTGTTAATTAAGTGTGATCTATCTAGGTTGGGGGCTGAGCCAATGGAAATAAAAACAAATAGAAAGAAGACAGAATATAATAATTGGAAAGCAAAGATTATAAAATGATAATAAGGACCATTTAACAGGAACTCATCTGATGCCAGAAGCCTCTTTATATTCTTTACAACTCTCCCAACAACCACAAGTAGATAGTGTCCATATTGTGGGTTAAAAAGAAAGGGGGGGGGGGGAGTTTTCAACAGGTTAAATAACTTGGCTAAGGCCCCTGCCAAGGAGTAGAAGAGCTGGGCTTTATAACCGTGATTCTCACCACTCATCGCTACCCGCTTTGGAAACTGGTTTAAAAATCTGTGGAAAACAGTGTGATTTGCATATATGAAAGACATTCTGAAAAAGGCAGGGTCCACAGTGTCCACTCCTTACAGGATCTTTTCTCCTGCTCTCCTGCCTGAATTTCATTGTTGACTGCATCCACAGTGACAGAAACCAGAGGGTCATGTGTATCGCAGTGGTGTGACAGCACCACTCATTTCATCTCATATAAAACACACTCACATGCACATGTGCACACATTGCACTTTTTAAATACTGAATTTGAAAGGCAAGAGCAAAAGAGGCTCTAATTCAGGTCACCATCATTAATCTAGAAGCCTGTTTCCTTTTCTGTGTTGGAAAAACCGCACCACCCTTAACACGTTGTGGTTTAACTTCATTACTTTCATACAGTTCATTAGCTTAGAGAAATTTAAGACAAAATAATCTGTACATATATTATTGTCCTATCTAAAAGATCTCAATCTCTTGGGCTAAAAATCTATTCATAAGATTTTACTGCCCTTATATTTAATGAAGAAGAAATCAAATTACGGTTATTTTCTGAGGGGAGGAAAATCTCAGATGATGGATTTGGATATCTAATTAAAATGCTTATAGCCCTTACCTAATTAAAACTAGACACTCACTCAAAACAGCAGGACATCTATTGCATCTATTTATAAATAACTCGGCTGAAATGATGAAATGCCCAGAGACCAGCAGAAGAAGGGTAACTCTGTTCCTGAACTCTGTTCCTGTGTTAACCTTAAAGGCCCTCCACCCACTGCCTTTTCACAGGAAAACTTTGTGTAAAACAAGTCCTGTCCCGATCAAGCTTTTAAAAGAGATCTCCAGCAGTGGTGTAGCAATGTAAAACATCTAAAGCTAAGAGTTTGATTTTTTTTTTTTTTTTTTTTTTTTTTTTTTTTTTTTTTTTTTTTTTTTTTTTTTTTTTTTTTTTTGCTGGAGTTTGTGACCACAACCCAGAAAAGCATCAGTCATGCTGGGATGAGAAGAAGATGGGCTTCTTTTTGAAAGAACTTGAAAAATCTCATGAATGCAAAATGGACTCAAAGACTTTGCCTATTATCTTTTTTGCTTAAATGTCTCTAATCATAAAAAGAGAGAGCCTCCAACTTAGAAGACAGAAACTATCTGTAAAACCCTTAAACAAATCTTCAGATGAGGATCTGGGGCATGCTCTGCTGTTCTTAAACAGTTGAATGAATGGGACAAGATAATGGAATTTTGCCTGGAATATGGAGGAACTCAAATTTGGTTTTAAGCCTTAATAAGAACTTTCTTAGAGCCCAGATCAAAAATTCATTAAGTTGCAAACTGCTGTATTTATTGTCTTTTCAGCTCTCATCAGCAACCCATGTTTATTCCCTCAGTTTTTGATAGGAGCTACAATTTCAGAGCTAATTTAAAAAGGAAGAAAGCGTTGTGTTTAACTGCAATAATTTGGCATGCCCCCAGCCCCTGCCATGGAAATTATAGATGACTATAGATGTTTTTGAGGAAAGTGCTTTTTTCTAAAAGACAATAGAAAAAAAGTTTGGAGTGGAGAAATAATTTTGTAAATTTGTTCTTTTCTAAAACAGGTGAAAATTTCTGAACATGTTTACATTGAAAATTTAAAGGCCATTCATTTGGATGAAGATTATATTAGAGAATAGATTGTTAAGAACAATATTTTCAATAATACTTACTGTAAATTAGTTAAAAGTTCGGTCTTCTTTCCATCCTCCCTCCCTCCTCATTTTTTCCTTCCTCCCTCCCTCTTTTCCTTCCTTCCTTCCTCTTTCCCTCCTTTCTACCCTCCCTCCCTTCTTTCTTTCTTTTTTCCTCCCTTCCTTCCTCACTTTTTTTTCTTGTCACCTGGGCATCAAGTATGTGCCATGAACTTTGTCAGTTTCTGGAGACATAATGCTAAATATGTAGACATGCTGTGTGTCCTCTGGGAGTGCAGAATCTAGTTGAGGGGGTGGACCGTTTTCTTGATCCTAATAGCCAATCGAATCCATCTTGGAGACTACAAAACAGGAAAATCACACCTTTCCTCTTCAAGTTGGTAAGTATTTTATTTAATTCTATGTTTTTATTGTTGTTCAATTACAGATGTCCTACTTTTTCCCCTGTTGCTCTCCCCTGCCCCACCTACCTTACGCCCTCAGTCAATCCCCCCTATTGGCTGTGCCCATGAGTCCTCTATTCATTACCCTTGACTTTCCCCTTCCCCTTCTTTTTTAGTTTGTACATTAACATCATACATGATCAAAGTCAACTCAAATTATCAATCACAAAATCAGTTCTACTTCATCTTGATGATTGGTTATCTAGGAATAGTTCAATCCCAGGTTTCTCCCCAGGTTTTCTTTAAAATTCAGAAAAAATAAATAAAAGTATAACAACCTCTGAAAAAAGCATAACTATTTACTTAGTTTATCCTTACTTCAGATTTGCTTATGTTTAAGAGAGGTCCTTATAATCCCAAAATTGACCTTCTAACAAATATTTTTGAGATTTGATTACTCATATTGATTGACTTGGGCTTATTTTTTGTACACCTCATATCTTAATTTTTTATGAATCTCAGCTTCAGAATTTGAGTTATATCAATTATAAACAAGCAGACACAGAAGTCATAATTCACAGAAATTCATAACTTTAAGTAGGCCAAACACTGTGCTCACAGAATCTCCAGAATTACTTAAGGCTTCTTGCAAAGATGCATTGCCACCTAGCTATGTCCTGTCTTCACCTAGGACAATCTCTAAACTCAGCTTCTCCTTGGCCTCTGAAGTGCCAACTATATTATTCAAGATAATGAGGTACCTCTGATTTATGGGAAGCATTTTCTTCAGGAGATATTCTTCCAGAGCATTAGAAAGTATATCTCCATCCCTCACCAGATGGCTCAGTTGGTCGGAGCATCAACCTGTACACCAAAAAACTGCAGGTTTCACCCCTGGTCAGGGAATACACCTAGGTTGCAAGTTTGATTTCTGATCAGGTGGGTATGGGAAGGAACCAGTTGCTATTTATCTCCCACACTGATGTTTCTCTGTCTTTCTCTCCCTCTCTCCTTTCCTTCCTCTCTCTCTAAAATGGAGAAACATATCCTCTGGTGAAGATTAAAACAAAAAGGCTATCTCCAGGTTCTGAGACAGTGTGTAGAAACAGTCAACTGTCCATCTGTGTCTGGAGGGCTGGAGTGAATATGGTCTCGCTGATCAATGAGGGCACAGAGCATAGTGATGAAGGGGACAGACTCTTGGAGCCAATGGTCTGGGTTTGGACTTGTAGCTCACTTTTAGATGATCTTGGGTAACTTGCTGAAACTTTGTATCTCATTTTCCTTAACTAAAAAGTGAGATGATTGTAAGTAATTTTCTCATAGGGTTATTTCAATGGTTAAATAAATTAATTTTAGTAAAGCTCTTAGAATAGAGCCAGACATTGTAAGTCACAGATATGCATAGGTTTGTATATACTACATTATTTTATACTAATTGAAAATTAGCAGTCATTGAATTCAGCAGAGAGACCCAGAAATAATCAAATAATCACATGTCCAAACCTCACATTTCTTTTATTAGAGACAGATATATCTGCTGAATAAATGAAAATATCAAGAAAAATAAGCAGAAGACAAAAGTTTAACATTATGGTCAAATAGCCAAGAACAACAGAGAAGCCATATGGGGATCACAGTGGAAAGTCATCTAAATCTCTTCTTTGCAGCTCATTCATTGCATTGGCAATAAGAACATTACCGTGCATTTCTCCCTTGGCGGGGGGGAATCTTGAAAGTAATTATTGCTTCTGTTTCCCTCCCACACCCCGCAAATGACGATTGGAGCCATTACTCTACCTCTTAGCTCTCATTGTCGGTTCCATGGAGGACACCTACACAGATGTGATAGTCTTGCTGAACGCTCTCAGGGCATAGGTACGGATGAACAAAATTTACACAAAACGTCAAGGAGGAAGCTTGTGGTCATTCTTTGTATAGAAGAAGGAGCCATCTCTGCTTCTGCTTCAACTCAAAGATGTAAGTGAAAATACCTCTAAACCTAAATTTACTAAAAGATGCGAGAGAAGAACACATTAAAAAATAATAGAGCTATGTCTTTTATTTATGTGTCTGTAAGGAATGTGGACTTTTGTTTCCCCCTCATAAATTGCTAATGTTTCCAATTATTATCAGACAATAACATCATTTTCTAAAATCTATTTATGGATTTTTATTACAAGACAGTCATACTTATTTTGTCCTTTTTAAAAAATATAGTGGGAGAGTAGCTAAGAACGTGAACAAAAATATTCTTCTAACTTTAAATTCCATTATATTTGTTTCCTAACCAGTTTTGGCTCTTGCCCTTTGACTTATCTGAATTTACTGCACATGGATTCCTCTTATCACTTAAAAACTCTTAGTGTCTTCATCAAATAAGAAAACATATAGAAATGTGGGGTTGGCAACAATAACGGTACCAGTTGTTAGACCACTGGATTCAGACTAGACCTCAGTCCAGTAACCTAGTTCTTCAGTTCAGACTAAGAAAGAATTCGGAGTCAAGACACAGATTATAAGAGAAAGTTTTTTTGGAAACTCACAGAGGCAGAATAAATGAGCAGTGGAAGAAATGGGCTCAGGAGACAAGTTAAAAAGGTAAAAGAAGTATTCCTTGTAGCTTAGGAGAGAGCAGGATAAAGGTAATGTGACTGGGCAAGGAAGAGGGAGGGGACACAAGAAAGGTGCAGGGGTGCTCCCAAGAAGGAGAACACACTGGGTCCTTTGTCCTAACAGCTTTTAAGGGTAAGGATGTTAGGGGAGGTCCCAGAGGATGATCTCAAGAGACTCTTCCTTAGTTTTCCAGGTGTGTCCTTTGAGAGGCACGGTCTTTGTTATAGAGGAAACCCAAGTTAGGGGTCTTTCCCTTCTCAGTTTTTGTCTTGCTTGCAAAAACTGAACTTAGGTGAGAGACAAAAATATAGTAGAAATCAGGTAGCAAGTTTATTTATGAAATACACTTGAGTACTAAGCTGCAAGTGGCCAACCAGCTGGTCTGAGTGCCTTACCCATTGGAGTTTTAGGGCTCATATGCTTGCAGCCAGCCTTCAGGCTCCCCCTCATCCTCCCTTCTCTAGACCTTGGGATTAACACACGGTTTCAAAGACTTCTTCTTCAGTTAATAGAAATGATACACACAGAATTTCAAAGGCTTCCCTCCTCCTGTGTTTATCATGGTCTATTTTGTGACCTTAAAACATCTGGCAATCTTATCTGGCCAGGCTTAGGGCTGCTGAATTAATGGGAGAGACATGTCTCCCTCCCTGTCCTGGTTTGCTATCTATCCTGCCTAACAGTCTCTCTCCCGATGAGTTGGTACCAGGGTGGGGGTGGAAGGGTTGTTAGTCAGTGAAACTGGTCCTGAAGTCAGCCATGGAGTCTTATGTCTGGTTTTGTTGGGCCCGAAGCCACAACACAACTGTGGCCTAAAAGTTATCCCCAGGGATTGGTGCTTAAGGAAGAGTACATGCAAGGACCCACATGGGAGTCCCTGGAGGCCACTCTTCAGCCTCCACTTCCTCCTCCAAGGGCATCTACTACGCAACTATTCACACTCCAGGGGCAGAAATGTCACAGGAGGGTCTGAACTGCTTGACCAGTAATATGAAAGGTCGATCTGGAAGTCTAAACCATGCGACTAGCAATATGCTAGGGGACAAAAGGTCACTTTGAGGGAAAGGTCCTTGTTTCCCCAGTTTTGCCCATTGCTAGGCACCCCAGGCACTCTGGTGACCTTCTGTACCTGACCTATTGTCCATGCTCCCACTGACTCAAAGCAGTAGTGCCAAAAATAAAAGGGGGTGCAATCATTAAACCAGTAAATATTTCTTGATATATTGTATTTAATAAGTGTTATTTAAACTGTCAGATCTAAAACTTTCTATTTCATTTTATCTTGGTGAAGAAGGTAAAATTATCAGGAAAATGTTACCTACACAAAATTAAGACCCATACATATATATTTTTAAATCCAAACATCATTTTTAGCAATTGATTCATTTTAACATTAATGACAGCATGTTGCTTCCTGTTAAATTTTTTTCAAAACTATCTATATAAAACACAACGTGGATACTTCTAGAGCCTAAGTTTTCACGCAAATTCACAGCCTCAACTACCTTGCTTCTTTCAATTACTAAAGTGACTAGGATATTCATGACTAAGTTAAAAAGCACGTACTACTGAAAGTGATAGCATTTCTTTTTAACGTGTATCAGCAAGAAAAACAGAAAAGAATAAATGGAGGAAGGGGAGAAGGAAGAATGGTGGGAGGGAGGGACCAAAAAAGAGAAGAAGAAAAGAGAGGGGAGAGAGAGAAACTGAAGGAAGACAGAAAGAAGTATGGCAGGAAAGAGAACAGGAGGGCTCAGGGTAAGGGGTGATATCTAAAGAAGAAAAGAGAGAAATTGCTTTATAATAATTTATTTAATGTATGTGTATACAATTGATTGTGGTTCAAAACATGAAGAATCTCCACATTCTTTTTGGTTTGAATTGACACACTGAATTAAACATGAAGATATCTCTCTGTTTACACACAAAGATTCTCCATCAGTGCATACTAAGTAAGATAGCACAAGGCATGTGTTTCTCAGCACTCAACACTCTGGCCTGCAATTTGGCCAGATTAAAGAACATACATCCCTCTAGAGCAGTGGTTTTCAACCAGGGACAGTTTTGGACCCCCTACTCTGAGGGGAGGAGAACATTTGGTAAAGTCTGGGGACATTATTTTATTGTACTGACTGAGAAGGAGGTGCTATTGTCATCTGGTGAGTAGAAGCCAGGGATGTTCCTAAGCATCCTACTATGCCCAGGGCAGCCCCTCACAGCACAGATTTGCCTGGGACCAACTGTTAATAGTGTCACTGTTGATTAACTATTATTTTGCCCTCACAGGGTGTGCTAAGTTAATTTAAAAAATGCTCTGCACGATACACAATTATTGAAGCAGATTTGAAAGTCTGCATTGAAAAGTGACAGGGCATGGTGGTTAAGCACATAGAAGTATGGGCGATGAAGTCATTCTGATATGGATGGCTTAAGACTCCAAGGTCTTTCAGTTAATCAACAATTTATTTAGCTCAATTGAGACTCCATTTCCCTACCTAAAAATGGAGCTAATAGAAGCTAACTTATGTAGTTATGTAGACATAAGGATGGGATGATATTAAACTGAGCCTAGAATGTGCATAGTTGATAAATAGTCATGGCTTTTATTATTGTTGTTCATATTATTCTTAAAGCATTAAATTAAATTCATATTAAGAAATTTTAGTCCTTGCAGGATCTGTCCCCTAGCCCTACAAGTTGATTAAATGAGCATAACTTATACTGTACCTTATGAAATGGAATTCTAAGCACATTTATTTTCATCAGGAGCATGGAACTTGCCATCAATCTCATTCCATTCTAGCTCTTCACAGACTTCCAGTCTACTGGAAGGTATTTACAGACTCCCAGTCTACTATTTCACCTAGACATGTTAAAGTTTATTATAAACTTCTTAGTCATTGCCTAGGTGTAAAAATGTTTTACAGCTAATCATGCAGATGGCTATTTATTTTCAGTTTAACAGTTATTGATACCTTCATGTATGTAGAAATCTGGATGCTACATGAAAACCACAGTAAGAGCGGGCAGATGGTGTGAGTGTGTGTATTGTATTAATTGATTATTGTATGTAAAACTCAGAACATATTAATTGGTAATGATTCTAAGGAAGTTTAAAACAAAGAACATTCTGGTATATATTAATTTACATGATTCACAAAACAATACTAAAGATGGGTGTCATTTCTCATATAGTACAGATTCCTAAACACATACTCAAAATTATGCCTAAGTAGATCATAAATAGTGAAGCCAATCTCAAAGAAAGGATTACAGCCCACTTTTTTTATTTTTGCATTACTATAAATCATAGGACCTTCTATGAACAATGAATAAAGACACCTATGAGTCAGCAATCAGTCACTCAAAATTAGTGCACTAGTGAATGCTGAGACTGTTCAATAAGTCAAATGATTTAACAGAAAATGTGCTCGATTGCTTCCAAGACTATTTTTCCATAACTACGTGTCACTCATGAAATTCTTTAGTATTGAAATATAACTTTCCTTATGAAAAAGATACCTCAAAAGCAAAGACAAGATATTATGGTAAGTATTTCACCAATTTTGAGAGCCCTGTGTGGGTCTATTCTCTCACTAGCTTTTGTGTAACAAGAGATCTGGGAAAGATGCTGATAAATCTGCACCTCTGCCTTTGTCTCTGCCTCTAGCTCCAGCTTTCGCTCTAGCTGCCTAACAAGATCTAGGGAGTGGGGATGTAAATAAATGCAAGAAGCAAATATTCCACTAAGGAAATAATAAAAAAAATTCTCCTGTGGTCAAATCATCCCCTGTGGGCTCTTCTGATTAAAAATAAATAAATAAACACTGCCTCCAGATTCAAGAAAGGAAATGGTCACATATCTGTTACTCATCCATAAATCAATTCATTCATTTACTATGAAACGTGGGCTGTTGAGCAAGAAACCAGGAGTGTTTTATGAAATTCTCTTATACAGGAAATGAGAAATAAAGAAATTATACTTATCTCCCAAATCAGAGTTTCATGAAATAGAGAGATGATTTTCAGTTGGAATAATCAGAGAAAGTGGTAGGAATATTGTGGTTGCTTTAGACTTTGTACCATTGGCAGGATTTGAACAAGGTTTGAGGGAGCACATTTTGGGGGATGGTGCAACGTGACCTAGGGTCTGAAATATAGGAGGCAAGTTTCAGAAACAGTGAATGTGCCCAACTAGGGCACAGAGTGTCCATGAAGTGATTGGGTAAGAGACAACTAGAAATGCAGAAAGATAATACAGTATGAATAGAACTCTGAGAATGCGCATTTGTTTTCTGGTATTTAAATATTCTTCAATCACTGTCATTAAGCACATATTGTGGGTATTAGGATTACAACATTTAATAAAAGGCAGGTAATAGGGGAACTCTTATAGGACTCTTTGGAAACAGCTCGGGGGCTCTAGGCTGCAGACACTGTGGAATAAGCTTCAAGGTGCCACAACCAGAATTGATAAGGTCAAACCACTTTCTCTTGTTGAACCTTCCATCAAATCGAGGAGAGGATCAAATTGGCAAACTTGACACACCCACCAGTAGACAACTGGCAAAGAAACACTGACATGATGTTTACCGAAAGAAGGTAGAAGGGATGCTTGGTTGGTGAAAATAATGATGCCCATCATTAGTGATTTATCACAACAGCATGGTGGAAAGATGAAATAATACACAGTGTGGGTGTAAAAACACAGTGTGGGTATAAAAAAGGAATTAAGAAATAGGGCATTTGCAAAACTGCTGTATTAAGGGACTTGTGCCTCTCCTCTGCATTGTGCTCTGGGGACACTGAACCCATGCAGACACAACCTGATTGCTTTGTTCCTCTGCCTTTTTTTTTTTTTTTGCATTTTATACTGTTTTTATTTTAATTGTTTTTCAGTACAGTTTTCTGTCTTTTACTCCCATCCCAGACCACCCCCCAGTGCTCCCCACCTCCCTCCCCTTTCCACCCCCTGTTCCTCTGCCTTTAACCTTTAGCATTATTGTTCCTGGGTTTTGAAAATCCATTTCCCTCTCATTGTCTGATACCTCTTAATTTTTCCATGTTGGCCTTTAATTAACTTTTTTTACCACCCATGTCAGACCAGTTTTTTTAATGTCATATGAACCACTTGCATGTGTTTCTCTACTGTGATATTTATAAATGTATTTAGTACTGTCAATGTTCCAATGAACATACTTGTTGAATTTATGAGCATGTCTTATGTAACTTTGTATCTTCAGACTTAAACACCGTTGCAAATATTTGGTGAAAAAAATTACACATATGCATGATATGATTTCTGTGGCCTTCTTCTGCCACTAAAAGCAGCAGATTTCTGGATGTCCTTGTGGCTAAATGATCACATTTGCTTTCATCTCACTATGGACCAATTGCAGTGATTAACCTGCAAACAGCCAGTTAAATGACCATCAAACTATGTGCTCAAGCACTAGGTGGAAATCAGTCAGACCACAACAGAAGTGAGACTGAAGAAAGTTAACTGAGTCAAATTCATATTTAAATAGCCACAGGTGGCTACTGGCTACTGTATTGGACAGAGCATGTCTAAAGACTACAACTGTTGGCCACAAGAGCAGGAATGACAGCAGAAGCAGAGGTGAGCCAAAAGCCACAGTTTGGGCCAAGAAGAGATAAAAGGCAGTCAGATCCACCACTGCTGGGAGATAAAGTGTTGAAATTGGGGGGTATGGTGAACAACCATTCAGTTTTCTGAGGCATGGTGCTTTAGATGCTAGGATGCACCTTTAACTTTCTTAGTTCTCAGAACTACCAAGATAACTTGAAAACTTCTCAGTCCTTTGAAAGAAAGGGGCATTAAATAATGCAATTATTTAATCATAAAATATTATTTTTTTTTTCAGGAAGGGAGACAGGGAACAAACTTTGGGATTCATTCTCTTTTTACCACTATTCCCATCAAACTCCACACTCCCAAATACCTGCATATATTGCTCCTCTATCATTTTCCCATCTTAAACCTGTTTCATTCTTCAAATGTCCCTGCTCTTGCAAAGTCTCTGGCCTTTTTACACACAGTTATCTTTGCCTGAAAACTGCCTCATCCCTTACCCTCATCTATTCATCCTTGTTCTTAAACTTGGATGCCTCTTTGAATGGCTTAAACTTGGATGCCTCTTCGTATTGCAAAAAATACAAGATAAATCCCCACCAGTTATCCTGAGCTACTCTTATTTTCTCATCTTTGAATGTACCAAGTATCAAGTGCTTTGTGGTTCTTAATAATTTCAATGTTCCCCACCCCCTCCCCCAGGGACCTCCCACCTATATTATAACTCTACAAGAGAAG
Organism: Carollia perspicillata; assembly: GCA_004027735.1. NCBI lineage: Eukaryota > Metazoa > Chordata > Mammalia > Chiroptera > Phyllostomidae > Carollia > Carollia perspicillata. Next base: position 41,844 of record PVKM010005250.1, read on the forward strand.
AGACCACACATATCTTGCTCACCACTGCATCCTAAATATCCAGAATTCTGTTGGCATATCACATACAATTTTGTTAGGTTAATAAATTACATCCACATTTCCTGGAGAAAATACACAAAGTTAAAGAGTCGAGGGGAAATGAAATATATGAGCAACTTTTCTGCAAGATATATGATTCAGTTTCAGAAATTTTGTTCTAAATTAAATTGCCCTAATAGATTTGAAATTGAAGAGAAACACCTTTGAAAGCCAGGATGGAAATGGCAATTTTACAAGATGACGTCTCCAGAAGGTCATTTCCCTGCACAATTGCAGAAGATTGAGAAGTAGCATCATATCTTTGAGCTGTAATTTAAATACATTTTCTGATTTGAATTTTAGAAATTGTTCTGTGCTTCACACAGTTATACCCAAAACTTACATACTGGTTAAAATTGAGTCAAATTACAGCTAAAAACACATTTGGAGCTAATGGGAATATCTAGACATTTCTAGATAGAAGTGGACTGCAGTGTGGGTGAGATAAATATGTCCCACCAGAATCCTCTGTGCTGGTTATTTTAAATCTGCATGGAAGAAATAATAGCTCTGGGAATTCTTTACCATGATGCTGTGGGAACAAGTAGTACAGAGATCAAGGCCTTTCCTTCATGAGTCTGATAAAAATAAGCATTGCAAATGCCATTTCCAAATTAACTTCTGGTAATTTGGCTTCAATCCACTATCCTGAATAATCTTTTTTTTTATTTGTAATTCAGGTTGAAATTAAACCTGAGCACTGTAGCCTTACATTTACATATCTTCCTGCTGTTCTTAAAAAGTTATGTATAAATTGGTGCTTTCATCTCCGTCGAAACACCAAAGCAATAATGCACGATTCTTTGTCAGTGTTGGGCCTGATTGCAGCAGAGGAAAGATTATTTTTCCACCTGTGACACTATCATCATAATCGGCCGACTTACATTGATAGTCAAGTGGGACTGTTTCTCTGATGACTTAGAGCCTTTAAACCTGAGGATAACTAATGCGGGGGCTGTGAAGCACATATCAATCCTACACAGAGAGAAAAATCAAATCATTTGCTATGCTGTTTGTTTTTATCTAATAAAAGATGGAGAAAATAGCAAAAAAAAAAAAAAAATGAGCCTAGGGTATTCCAGACAATTCAAAGACAGACCCCAACGGGCAGTATACTAAATATCTGTCTGTGGATCCCAGTAATGGACATAGCAGGAGCACGGCTCTAGCCTTACAATAAAGATGGCTCACTGAGGAATTAGTTTTTTTTTTTGAATAAGAGCTATAGTGCTCATACTGTTCACCCTCGCTTTGCCAACAGCATCTATATACCCTTGAAGCAAGTTTTCCAATATGGTAGCATTCTCAATTGCTGATTTTATTTCTTAAACTATAATGGATTTACAGTGTCCATCCTTTATGACTGAGAATTTACCTTTTCTTTCACTTGATTACTTTAGTCAATGAGAATGTCAATTGTTTCTTAGACCAGGCATTAGATTTTTATAGTAGCTTTTTCAATAGCTTCATTTTTAAAGGTATAACAAAAACAACTAATACAACTTAACACCAGGAAGACAACCAACTCAAGAATGGGCAAAAGACCCGAATAGACACTTCTCCAAAGAGGACACACAGATGACACATAGAGATATGAAAAGATGCTCAACACCACTAATCATCAGAGAAATGCAAATTAAAACCTCAGTGAGATATACCTTACATCTGTCAGAATGGCTACCATCAATAAATCAACAAGCAACAAATGTTGGTGAGGTTGTGGAGAAAACTGAACCCCAGTACACTGTTGGTGTGAATGCAGTCTGGTGCAGCCACTGTGGAAAACAGTATGGAATATCCTTAAAATATTAAAACTGGCACTCCCTTTTGACCCCATGATTCCCACATCTGGGAATATACCTCAAGGTTCCTGAAACACCAATAGAGAAAATATATGCACCCCTATATTTATAGCAGTGCTATTTACAATAGCCAAGATTTGGAAATAGTCTAAGTGCCCATCAGTAGACGAGTGGATAAAAATCTGTGGATAAAAGACCATGGAAGAGGACGCAGCAGTAAATAAGAAACTCGTACATTTTGCAACAGCATGGATAGACCTGAAGAACATTTTGCTAAGTGAATTAAGCCATTCAGTGAAAGAACAATACCACATGATCTCACTTATATGTAGAATGTAATAAACACAATAAACTAATGAAGAATATAGTAACAGAAGCTAAGATTCCTAAAGCAGAAAGAAGAGGGGGAAATGGGCTGAAAGATGGTGAAGGAATTAAGCAAAGAACATTTATGCAAAACCCATGGACATAGACAACAATATGGGGATTGGCTAGGGATGTGGAGAAGGTGGGGCTAGGGAAAGCAAAAAAAAAAAAAAAGAAAGAAAAGAAAAAGTGGGAACTGTAACAGCATAAAAAATAAAAAAATGAAAATATTTAAAAAACTAGTCCTGAGTATTATTATAAGGTCAACATCTACAATAATTCCCACACTGAAGCTTCAGAAATGGTCATATTGGAGAATTCATATTGAAAAAATCTAATTTGTATGACGAAGCACCCATCCCTATTTCCTAAGTTGATCAAATCTTAGATAATAGGTTCATTATGGTTGTTGATAATTTTTTTCTGCATGGTACTTTCCTCAAAATATACGCTTCAGATTTAGAAGCTTAACAGTGTTCATATTTAGCCTTGGCACAATTTTTTGCATCGCTTTGGTAGCGACAAACTTAAAGTTATTTACCATATCGTGTTAATTATGCTGGGATAAGAAATAGCTAATATCAAATGTCACACTGAGATAATAATGTAAGACTTTTTAAAAGTGTATATTCCTTTGCAGGTATTATATTAGGTGAAAAGTGTTCAATGTTTTAGAAGTAAATCATTTATTTTATTACTTTTTAGTTTATTCACTCAACTACGCATAACTTTAGAGTACATCTATGTGGTCATTTTTTATATTGTTAATGTAAAACATGTTCATTTATACAATGTATAAAACACAAATAGAACAACAAAGTCACCCCATTCCCAGAGTGTGTTACATTCACCATAGTGTTTCTTTCTTATTTTATGTATATAATTTTATTTATACAGCATTATGTATAGATGCTCTAAATATGAAACTTTATATTCTTTTTTTACCTAACATAGTATGCTGAGCTCTTGTCTATCACACTCAAATGTGAATATGTTTAAAGCTTTTGATCCCAGGGAAAAGAGTAAATCCCCCACCTCTAAACTGAAGTGAGGACTTCCAGAATGAGATACTTTTTTTAAACTTTTTGTGAAGTGGATGATGATGATTTTTGTGTTGAGGAAATGGTGAGCTCTTTTACAGTTACCCGAGGATCTGTGCCGCTTGACCTCTCTCTCTGATAGAGGCAACCTTTGTGATCTGGGGATGAGATTTTTACAAAGCTGGCCAATGGGAAGGAATGACCCTGATAACTATGGGAACCACATAATCTACCCATTGAGGGTGATTATTAGTGACTTTGATGGACAAAGCCATGAATCAGCACTGTCCTGATCAAACATGTACATACTTATGTGAGGTATAAGAAGAAGAATTTTAGTTATGGATTCTAAAATTAGTGTCAGTTGAAACAGTTTTGGCGTGTACCAGGGCCATCAACCTGTAATTCATTGATTCAATCTACCTGACTGTCTAGTTCTGTATGTCTCCTCAGTTAAGAATGGTATTTATGCATTTAAATGATTGAGAAAACATCTGGAAATGTGCTCTCTCTCTTGTCATTTATATACCTACATAATATTATTTGATTGTGCTTCTTGCATTGCAAAGCCTTAAATATCTGCTATCTGATCCTTTCAGAAAGAGACTGTCAACCTCTGTATATGTTGATATTTTCTAGTCCAATCATTTAGATTGTCTGATACTTTGCTTCTTATCCAGTCCTCTGATCTGTTCTTTCTTACTACTGAGTAAAATATGGACCTTTACAAAGGAAAATGAAAATCATTCTGGACTCCAGAGACCATACTTATTTACATAATGAATCAATAGATACTGACTTCATAAGTGAAGATTTTATTCTAGTAAATTCAGCCTCAGGTGAGAGTTATCACTGAAAATTCTTTTTACTGAAATATCGCTTTGATCATCATATTAAGAAAACTTAAAAAATGATCATAAAATACCTGGATCTCTAAAAGCCTGTAGTCTCTCAATGGATCACAACTCCAGTTTAAGAAATCCTATTCTCATATATTCCAGCTGTACTGTCGAGTCTGGAAAAGCATTCAGATAACTGTCTCTGAAAGACAGGTGCTAAAACTGTAAGCAAATGACCAAGTCATAAATTACTTCATTCGCTTACTTTTTAAAGTACATTTGCCCTCAATGCCATTCCATAAATGTCTTGCAAAATGATTTAAATTCATGGTCAATTTTTTATAACCATTTATAAAGCTGCAATAAAAATATTCCATGTAATATTGTAAAAAAGATTCTTAGAAAAAAACAACTTTACCTTATCAAGTTACTATTAATTTTAATAAGTCTGGATATTATAATGTAATTTCAATTAAATTAGCAAAATAAAACACCTATTTTTTATCTCTTTTTGTTTAGATTGATAATCAGGAGTTTCTTAGTGGACTATTTTTAAAGATTAGGCACATTAACATTTTTATTTCTTCAAAACACACTTTAATCTCTAACATTATATCTGGTGCTGCTCTGTTAACCTCATACACTTTTCCTATGACTTTTCTGGTAATAGTTTATTTGAATCATAACTTTCCATGAAATATAAATAAACCTGAACGTTAGAAGTAAGCCATATTTTTTTTGGCATCCTATGAGAGTGCTGGGGGCAAACTTTACACTGATGAACAACGTAAACATCTGCATTTCTTCCAAAAGTTCAATAAGTAGACAAAATGATTTCTGTGTGGGTCACATCTGTTAAATTCAATCAATGAGTAAAACTTACATTTAACAGCAGCACAACAGAAGAAAAATAAAGTCAGGCTTAACTCAAATCATATATTTTTAGCTTTTCACATCTTACATTCATACCCTTCCCTCACTTCCTGCGGCTCAGACATTTTTTATCATCTTGGTTAATCACCTTCTTCCATGCTGTTTACAAACAAGTATTAGAGGAGGGATAAAGATAAAAGAACATAAACAAAGGTAACTTCTTTTTCTATTCACTCTGCTTCCTAAGAGCTGAAGTAGTGATATTGTAAATTCCTATTAAAATAAAGCTGATTAGGTTGCAAATTCTCTAGTTTGTGGCTAAGCCTCTAACATCCCACTTCCTCCAGGGAAAACTAGGTTTGCTTTTGAAAGGGAGGAAATGGAGCAAATAACTTCTCAGAGTTGGCAGAGAGTTTTGAGGTGGCAACCCAAAAAATACATATTTAAAAAAGAGAGACAGAGATAAGACAAAAACTCAAAACATGGATTTCTTTGTGAAATCAGACTGTTCAAACTAAATTTGGGAATTCTGTAATTATCTGGTCAATTTTGATATCACCATCAGTTGTGATCATTCAAGTCCCTAAATCTATACTATTTATCCAACTGAAGTCCCCCAAAAAGATCGATCAGGTGAGCAGTATTCAGTGGGAAGAAATAGGGCCATGCTATTTTCAGAATTTCCAGTTTGCTTGCAGAAATCCATGCAAACTACAATGCTTGCCAGGGTGTGTCCTGAAGACAATCACCTGCCTAGCTTTGTCAGTGGTAACTTCCCCCCATATTCCCACTTCACCAAATGCCTATTTCATTCAGGTAATTGGGGAGAGTTCCTTTCCTTTGTCACTCTGGTAAATCACGCAAGTGTTTCCCTTGGTACTCAACCTAGTGGAGGGAGAATGTTAATATGGCAGAACTTTGTGTTCAAATTTTTATTCAATGCGAAATTGTTTAACAAAAGTAAAATCCACCTTATCACATGGTTCATCTAGCTGTTTCTACAGCTTCTATTGCAGGTATTATGGAAAGGTTGTAATAAATCTTAGAAAATCATTTGTAGACCATAAATGTGAGACACTGTGTAACCAGATCATTGTGCTAAGTAAAGCTTCTAGGTAATTAGATGAAACTCTTTCACCCACTCAGAGATGGCAGAATAATCAAACCTCAACCTTGGGAGTAACACTGCAGCTTCTGTTGGCCTGCTTCATGTTTTTTGTTCTAAAGTGTATCACTGTAGTTTTACTTGGGAAATTTTTCAACAAGTATTCCAATCTAATAGTGCAGTTTCAGGGAGAAGAGAAATGCTTGTCAAATCTGTATGGAGGTGAGGAAAGAAGATAGCGACAGAGTAGCAGGGAGTAGATTTCACTTCCCCCTACACACAGGAGGAAAAACTGGGAGGAAGAGAGCAGACAGACAACAGTACTGTAGAGTATTTGAAAATAAGAGTCCACAAAACTGTAGCAGACACTGAAAACCCAGAAACCAGATGGTAAGAAGGATATTTCAGGACAGTAAGGTCCTGGGGACCAGCATGGGGACTGGGGTATGTTTGTAGCCCTAGGCCCGGTGCCCAGAACAGGCTCTCAGTCTACCACAGACTGCTTGAAAGCAGAGGGCCTGCCGAAATCCTTGGGAGAGAGCTGGGTCACCTGCTCCCTCCCTCCCCAACAGACCAGGGTTGGAGCAACACCAGTAGAGTTGTGGTCATGGACTGGGCCGTGATTACTCTCGGAGTCTGTGGTCACCAGCTCCGGAGAGCTGAGAGTC